>PVJA010017770.1:0-10182 GCA_004027025.1 Myocastor coypus | reverse complement strand
ATTTCTCCAAGTCTGTGAAGTATGTTGATTGCATTTGGATAGGAATTGCATTAAATCTGTATAACAATTTAGGGACTATGGCCATCTTCACAATGTTGATTCTTCCCATCAAGGAGCAGGGAATATCTTTCCATTTTCTGAAATCTTCTAAGATATCTCTTTTTTCATTGGAAAGGGTCTTTTATTTCCTTAGCTAGGATAATTCCTAAGTATTTCTTTTTCTTTGGTGCTATCATAAAAGGTACTATTTCTCTAATTTCTCTCTCAGTGTTTGCTATCTGTGTAGAGGAATGTTATTTTCTTTGGTGTGTTGACTTGGAAACTGCTATGCTGCTGAATTTGTGTATTCATTCTAGTAACTTCTTGGTGGAGATTTTTGGGTCTTCTAAGTAGATTATCACGTCATCTGCAAATATCGAATATTGATACTTTTATTTCTTCTTTGCCTATTCTTATTCATTTTATTGCTCTTTCTTGTCTAATGGCTGTAGCTAATGATTCCAGAACTATATTGAGCAGTGGTGATAGAGGACATCCTTGTGCCAGATTTGACACTAAAAAACAGTTTTCCCCATTTAGAATTACATTCGCTGTTGGATTGTCATAGATGGTTTTTATCAGGTTCAGGTAGAGGCACTCTATTCCAATTTTCTGTAGGACTTTGAACATGAATGAGTGTTGGACTTTGTCAAAGTCTTTTATTGAATCAATTGAGATGATCCTGTGATTTTTGGTTTTGGTTCTATTTATATAGTGTATTGCTTGCATCGATTTACACGTGTTGAACCATCCTTGCATCCCTGGGATGAATCCTATCTGGTCATAGTGTATAATGTTCTTGATGATTTGTTGTATTCTAGTGGAGAATATTTTATTGAGGATTTTTGCATCTATATTCATGAGAGAAATTGGTCTATAGTTTTCTTTTTTAGTTGCATCTCTTTCTGGTTTTGGTATCAGTGTAATATTTTATTCTAAGAATAATTTTGAAAGGATTTCTTCCTTTTTTAGTTCACTGAAGAGTTTGAGAAGTGTTAGGATTATATCTTCTATAAATTTCTCTTGTAATTCAGTGGTGGATCCATCAGGTCCCGGACTTTTCTTTGTTGGCTTTTTATTACATTTCATGTTCCATTGGTTGCCATTGAGTTATTGAGAGTTCTAATATCTTCTTGATTCAGTTTTGGTACTTTGTACTTTTCTTGGAATCTATCCATTTCATCTTTTCTTCAATTCTGTGAGAGTAAAGGTTCACAAAGTAGCTATATATGATCCTCTGAATCTCTGCAGCGTGTGTAACAATTCCACTTTTTCATTCCTTATGCTTGAACTTGCGTCCCTTCCTCTTCTTGATGAGGTTAGCTAGAAGTTTGTCAATTTTATTTAATCTTTCAACTAACCAGCTTTTCATTCATTTCATTCTTTGTATGATTTTCTTTGTCTCAATTGAATTAATTTCTGCTCCAATTTTTACAATGTCCTCCTATCTTTGGGGCTTGGATTTCCTTTGCTCTTCCATTTCTAGTTGGTTCAGGTACTCCATGAGAGTATATGTTGCCATTCTGCTTTTTTAATATGTGAGTTCAGAGATATAAATTTCCCTGTAAGAACTGCTTTTATTGCATCCCATAAATTCTGGTATGTTGTGTTTGAATTTTCATTAAATTCTAGATATTGTTTAATTTCTTGTTCAATTTCATCTGTTACCCACTGTTTGTTGAGAAGAATGTTGTTTAATTTCCATGTATTTCTTGAATTCATGTAGTTTCTTTTGTCATTTACTTCCATTTTCATTGCACTTTGGTCTGATAATATGCATGGAATAATTTCTATTTTCTTACATATATTTAAGCTTGATCTATATATTAATGCATGGTTTATTTTAGAAAATGTCCTGTGTAGAGCTGAAAAAATGTGTATTTTGAAGTGGTTGGGTGGAACACTCTTTGTATGTCCACTAATTCCAGTTGTTTCAAGCTCTGGTTCAGTTCTGCTACTTCTTTGCTAATTTTTTTGTCTGCTAGACCTATCTTTTTTGGATAAGGGGTGCTTATCCTGTTCAGATTGTTGTATTAGATATAAGATTTTTGATATTCATTAAGGTTTGCCTTATATAACTTGCTGCTCCACTGTTTGGTCCATACATATTTATGAATGTTACCTCTTCATCTTGAATTTTTCCCCTAGCCAGTATGTAGTAGCCTTCCTTATTATTTCATTTGAAAAATCTTGGTTTGAAGTTTAGACTGTCTGCAAACAGGATTGCTAACCTTGCTGTTTTCTGAAGTGCTAGAACATGTAGTATTGTTTCTAATCCTTTAACTTTTAGCCTATGAGTTTCTTTATGAGTTAAGTGTGTTTCTTCTATACAGCATATGGGCGGACTTTGCTTTCTTATGAATTCTGCCAGTTTATGTCTTTTAATTGGAGAATTGAGTCCATTTACATCGATGGTTATAAATGAATTGTATTGGCTTATAATTGACTTGACTTTTACTTACTGCTGTTTACCCTTTTTCTCCTATGTTGAATTGAGTAACCTATTTAGTGGGATTTTTCTCTACTTATTTCTTGAGTTGGAGTCATTTTGGTCCTTTTCTAAAATTTTTTTAGTATATTGTGTAGGGTTGGCTTTGACGTCATGAAATTCTTTAATTGTTCCTTGTCATGGAAGTATTTCAGTTCTCCCTCATACATGAAAGAGAGTTTTGCCACGTATAGCAGTCTAGGGTGGAATTTGTTTTCCTTGAGGACTTGAAGGACTCTGCTCCATATTCTCCTTGACTTCATGGTTTGTGAAGACAAATATGCCATTTTTTCTGATGGGTTTTCCTTTAAATGTGCACTATTTCTTTTCTCTAGCAGCTTTTTTATATTATTATTTTGCTGAATTTCTGGAATCTTGATTATTATATGTCTGGGTCTGTTTTTAGTCGGGTTGATGTTATTTGGCCTTCTGTATGCTTCAGTTACCTGAATGCCCATTCTTTTCATATTTTGAAAGTTTTCTGCTATTATATGTACCCATATTCTTTTTATATCATTTTTGTCAACTCCTTCTCATTGATTCCTATGAATCTCATATTGTTGATTGTTTTGCATCATCTTGCAGATGTTGAATTAGTTTTTCTGCATCCTAGTTTTTATTTTTCTTTTATTTATCCTTTTGAGACAGGGTCTTGCTATGCAGTTGAGGCTGGCCTTGAGCTCACTTTTGTAGCTCAGGCTGGTCTTGAACTCACACCAATCCTCCTGCCTCAGCCTCTGGAGTGCTGGGATTACAGGCGTGAGCCACCACACCCGGCTCCTAGTTTTTTTTTTTTTTTTTTTTTTTTTTTAGAGATCCTTCCTTACCTTTTCACTAGCTGTGATGGTGTCTTGAAGATTTGAGACTCTATTTTCATTTTCATACAGTTTTGCCACCTTGTGATTGAGATTTTATTTTCTTGTATATCTCTTTCAAACTGTTTCATTTGATTCATTTCTTTCCAATATTGCTCCATCAGGGAATCCATCATTTTTCTATTCTCCTCTAATTTTCTATCAATGTCTTTTTTAGTAGTACTTAAGTCTTTCATTATAGTTGTACTTTCTCTAGTTCAGAGATTATTTCTGCTCTGTTTTCCTCTCTACCTTTCTGTACCTGTTCCCCTACTTTGGATGCTATTAATTTAGCATTTTTTTTTTAACTTCAGAGGTTATTTCTGCTCTGGTTTCCTCTATATGTTTCTGCAGTTGTTTTTTTTCCATTTCAGATTCTATTAATACATTCATCTTTTCTTTTACTTTAGATGTTATCTATGATCTGAGTTGCTGTATATGATTCTGCACTTGTCTGTCTACCTTGGATGCTTCCAGTTCAGAGATTTTGTGTGCATGATGACCATTCTCTTCCATGGTAGTATCTCCTGTATTTGCTCTGGGTGTGCTTGGGACCTGAGATTGGGTCTTGCCCCTTGTCTTTGTCATTATTTTTTATAGCAGCGATCTCTGCACTTTAGTGAATTACTCAGTTAGTGTCTATGGAAATTTGTGTCTGGATCCATCAAACTTGTTCCCCTCCTAATATGCCTGGCTGTGAGTCAGAGCTCAGGCAGCTGGCTACCACATGGCTGCAGGGTTCAGGATATTGGTAGGTCATGTGGGGAAGTTGCATGGCCCTGTCGGGACTCGGTGTATTCGGGGTTTGGTCAGTTGTGGAGTTTGGGGATGGATGCAGACTGAGAGAGTTCTTACCTGGCTGTCCTGAGCCATGGTCAGGAAGGTGGGTGGAATTGGAGCTCATGCTGTTGATGAGTCAGGGAATGGACCTGAGTTGAGTTTGCCACGTGGCTGGGTCAGGATGACAGTTCAGGGACGGTGTGCAGGTCCAGGCTGAAGTTCAGGTATGGCAGGTCAGGTCTGGGCTGGAGTTTGGGCGAGGTGCTGTGTGATCAGTAGGGATGGCATGAAAATCTGGGCTGGAGTATGGGGATGGTGCATGGGTCCAAGCTGGAGTTCGGGGATGACGGGTCAGGTATGGGGGTGGAGCTTGGGCTGACCACTCACTGATTATATTGCTGTCTCACACTGATATTTTGTTTATTTCCTCTTCTAATTTATATACTTCACTTTCTTTTATCCTGGTCATACATTAGGTATGGATCGTCTTCTTACAATGCTTTTTAATATTGGTTTACATTTTTCTAAATTTTGTGTGTTTGTGTTTGTTTGTTTTTGAGCTTTAGTTTAGATTTCAAGTTGATTAATTAACCTTTGGCTTATATACTTTCTGGGTTAAACTGAAGATTTTCCCTGGTGTTTATTGCTCTATGCAAGTCAATTATCTTATTGCTTAAAATATATTTGTATATTAAATTAAAAATTTGCATGTTCAACAAAGTGTATATACTAAAGAAGCACTGAATTTCCTTTTGACCAGAAATATCCTAAAAGAGAATATGAGCTGAAGCATTTATTGCAAATATCTAATAAAGTGCATTAGTCTTCAGTAACTAACTCTGTTAACATGAAGTATAATTAGTGGAAGGAGACAGAAACTCCACTAGTTATCCAGTTTTTCATCTTTTTTCTTTTAATTACAGTTTCTTAATACTGACTTTGGCAGGACATATTGTGGCAATTATACTTTCAATATTTCATAAATTAAAAATACAAAAACTTCCCCTATATGTATGCCAGCATTAAAGAAATTAAATTTAAAATCATATACATTTATATTAGAGTAACTAAACAATAAAATTTTACATGAAAATATTTTTAAAAAACACTTTAATTAGACCACTAAAGTCACTATTATGTGTTCATACTTCAAGCATCAGTGTATAAATTATAAACACCATCTTGTATGTTTTATTAATTTTGATTTTATTTTTATATATGATTTGAAATTATTTCATTAGAATATAAGTAAGATTGCCGGGCGTGGTGGCTCACGCCTGTAATCCCAGCACTCGGGAGGCTGAGGCAGGAGGATCGGTGCGAGTTCGAGACCAGCTTGGGCTACAAAAGTGAGCTCAAGGCTAGCCTGAACTGCATAGCGAGACCCTGTCTCAAAAAGACAAAAAAAAAAAAAAAAAAAAAAGAATATAAGTAAGATTATTACTGTTGAATCCTTTAAATGGGAACTTTTCAAACTTATAGAACTGTAAACATGGAAAAAACTTGGAGTTGAATTGTAAGAAGTTTTTCAAAGCTTCACTATTATTTAAATCATTAAGCATATAGGCAAATTAAAATTCTGTTTGACATTCATGTTGTACAGTCTTTCTTTTTCACACTCACAGGTGCACATTTGAACAATTTGTTTATGTATATTTTTTTTTTCTCTTTTTGAGACAGGGTCTCACCTTGCAGTTCAGGCAGGTCTCACTCTCACTTTTTAGCCCAGACTAGTCTATAACTCTCATTCCTCCTACCTCAGCCTCCAACAGTGCTGGGATTATGGGTGTGTACCACCATGCCCACATCATTTAAACAATTTAAATTACACTTTTTTTGAGATATGGCTATCGCATTAGACATCTATCATTAATCTGAACTGAGAAGCTGTTAACAGAGGCGCCGTATCAAAACATAATGATTCATTCTTCAACTGATATGTGGACACAATTGTAACAGTAAAAAGGTATAATTCCAGTCTTGTCATATGTATACTGACAGATCAATCTTTTCTAAAGTGTACTTTAAATTGATAACTAAAAATTATATGTTTTTATGGGAACCATATCACTTGCATGTATATATTGTGATGATATACATGAGGAAAGATATAGGGGTGAGAAGTGGAGCTTACTTTCAAATGCAAATTCTGAAGCTATTTCTCATAATTTCAGAGAAAAACACTAAGAATGGTTATATTTCAGTGATGAGAAGTCAAAATGAGACCTTCATTGAGTTCCCTTTGCAAGTGCATCGAACTCCAGAATTCTTTTCCAGTCCTCAATGGCCTGGCCATGACTGGCTGAACAATACTCATTCCTAAGAAGAACCCTATGGCTTCACCTTATCCTCTCTCCTTGGCGCTTTGCTGCTACTCTGACAAGGCAGCTGTGCTTCCAATCAGAGAGCTCTTGAGCAGCATTTAAAGTTGCTGAAATGTCTTCTGCATATTTGTAGTCTCTCAGCTGATTTTTTCAAATTTTAATTATTTATTATTTTATTAATAGTAATGAGAAATAAATAACAATGAGATGCTTCAAAACATGTTAGTGAGCCAGCCAAATATTTCAGCAGATTAAAGTGCCTGCAAGCAGGTACAGGAGTCTGGGGTTCAACCTCATGCCTGCCATGCTGACCCTGCCCCTATGGCACACTGAGATAGCAACAACTGGGCATGGCGGCTCACACCTGTAATCTCACTCTTGGGATGCTTTAAGCAGATGTATCACTGTGAGTCTGATCTAGTAGTATGAGACTGAACATCCTGTAGATCCTTCTGTAGTATACAAAAGAATAAAAAAGAAAAAAGAAAATCAGGTTAGCAGGACAGTAATCAGGTTAGCGATAACCAAAACATTGCAGTTGTCTTCATAGTAGTTATTCAAAGTACAAAATACAGACATGATATTTTGTCTAAACACTATAGTACAAATCTCTCTTTTCATTCAGCTAAGAGAAAGTAGCTATATAGTTATGTATCTACCCTATTTTTTCACAACAAAATGCTCCTTTATTTATATCCTTCTTGTTTGTTTTGTTTTGTGAGAGATGGGTGCTCCATTGCCATGCCAATACTATAGGTGCATGAATTTATCAAAATAACCCAATACAATCTAATAGTCCATAATAGTAGTGGGTTGTCAGCAGAACTGGTAATGTCAGAAGCTGTTGATTTGAGCTTTGTACAGCCCAGCATACTAATGTAGCTTTACTTTTTATACTTCATGGTTATACTTTTCTCTGGATGGTTAAGATCAAGATGGAGCAAGACCTCTATAACAAGCAGTGTAACTTTTGTATCTGGCAAAGTCACCGAGAAACTATGTTATAGGATAGTTTCTCAGTTTCAAAGATTGACTCATTTTCTGACTTCAGAGGCAGAAGACACATAAAGAAAAACTATACAGAGGCTAAGATAGTTGATTCAAGCCACTGATCTAACTGATCATAGAACATCCATCTGGTAAAACGCACTATTTTCAAGGTCTAGTAGACCTTTTCTGATGAAAAGAACCTCAGGTGAATTTCCTTTTATTAGAATGATGAGCTGGCCACGGATGTGCCTGGGAGGTCATTTCTGGACGAGACTGATATGTTCATCAGTGGACTGAATGCCAGGCACCATGCAATCAGAAGGTGACTTAGTGAAACAAAAAGGAGGAAAGACAGCTTTTTAATGATTCATAGTTTGGGCACCCTTCTTTTCTAACTCTTAGCTGTCACGACTCGGTTTTTCAGCTATTTAGACTTGGATCATAATATAGCACTTTCTATGTACCAGGTCACTGATGCCTTAAGCTTTCCTCGGTTGCAGACTTTGCCAGGAGTGAGAGCCGTGCCTTCCACTCCCCTGCTTCTTCAGCTTCCTGGTAGGTCTTGGCGGGACTTTTCATGCTCTATACTTGAGAAACCAGAGTCTCCTAATAACCTTCCTCTCATCCCCTCATCCTCTCGCTGCTCTTCTTGACTCCCATCAATTCATGATTTCTTTGGAGAACTATGAGTAAAACATGGGCTATCTTCCACATCTCAATTATTTGATAATGGGTTGTAAATTGTTACTGTTTTGCGGGAGAAATTTATCAGTTCTTGGCAGAGATACACAGCAATATTTCTTCCAAGTCAACATGCTTGAAATTTTAGTTGGACATTGTTTGTAATAGAAAAAAAAAATAAGTATTATACCTTCGTATAAGGCTGTGTTGGGGAGTGTAACATTTGGCTGGTACCATAGGCATTGCAGGGTTTGCAATGCACAGAATAAAGTGTTTTCTGCTGTCTTGTACAAATAGAAAATATCCCAATTTGAGCACATACGCGCAGAAGTTTTTGAGCTTCGATCTGCACTCTGGCTTAGACCTAAGTACAAATAAAATATAGCATCATTTAAAGCACACTGAACATGCACCTTTCATGCCTATACACCCTGTGATAACTGGATAAAGATGCTAATTCTGATGGCTGGATGAAGATAATAGGTGAGATCACTCTCTTGTTTTGCATTTTATAGAAATTTATCAATATTTACAACACCACAGTTTTTAAAGAAATGTCCTTATTTTGTTTATGTTTGTAATTGCTGTTCATGTTGATGAAAGAGATCAGTGCCAGGGCATTGCAGGTGTCCTGCTAGGGTCAAGTCATAATATTTTCATATTGAAATTAACACGTTTATAAATAACCTTCCTTTTATTTTATAATAACTTTGGCTTACTATTTATGGAATATTTTATCAGCAAATTATTTTTCTATTGCAAGTACACAGCAAAAAGTCATATTTGACTTATTATTTGTCTCTTCAAGATAATATTTATTTATTTTTGGAACTGGGGATCAAACTCAGGAATTTGTACTTGCCAGGCAGGAACTTGTGCCCCTGAGGTATCTCCCTGGCTGGAATCATTAATATTTAGATGTTTTAGTGATATCAGCATCATCGGATATCTCATTAGGGATGTATAATATCAATACCTTCCTATCGATCTATATATCCACAAATTTAACCAGTCAGAATGTTCTCAGTCACAACATACCCAATCACAATTTGTTGAGTTAGAAGTTGCCCAATCAATATCTATCTTCGGGGGGCTGGGAAAATAGCTCAGTAGAATAAGCACTTCCTGGCAAGTATAAGGGCCTTAATTCAATACTCAGACCTGGGCGGGTGGGGGAAGCTATATTTTGGGCTTGGGAGATAGCTCCGTGGCACAAGTGCCTGACTGGCAAGTGCAATGTCATGAGTTAGAACCCCAGTCCCGAGGGAAAAAATAAAATCTATCCTTGAACATATAAGCCTTTCTTTCTTGCTTTCTTTCTTTCCTCCTTTTTTTTTGGGGGGGGGGTGGCTCAGCCTGTCCTGTGGATGAGGCTGGTGAGCATGAGGTGCTAGGAAAAGAACCTTGCTCCCTGTAGTTGCCTAAGCTTTCCTAAGCAGGTGCTTTAGACTGCTGAACCACCTCGCCAGTTCCAAGCACTGGGGTATCATGCTTGCATCCGGCTTGAAGGACACTATACTAATCCAATCCTTTCCTTTTCCCCTACTAATGATTTCATGAGTTAATGTTCTTTAGGACATCCATGACTTTCAGTTCAAAACTGCTTTCTATCACTTGATAAAAATGCTTTAATTTTAGTATTTATTGCTTTTCCTTTAACTACGTGTCTCACTTTGTTTTCTACTGAACAACCTTCTTTAAATAATATTATTGATCCAATAGTCTATTTAAAAGTTGATGGTATTCTAAATTATGTTTTTTACTAATGATGACCAAATACACCATTAGACCATTGCCATACTGCATAGGACAGGATCTCTGTTCCATCACCAAAGAATCCAAACAACATTAGCAGTAAGTGAACTAGAAGATTCAAAACTTGCTTAATGACTGAAAGCTTCCCAAAGATATTGGTCTAATTATTCCCAGAACCAATTAAACACCCTGCATCGGGAAAGCCTGCTGACAAATTCCTCACCACTTCCAGTCAAGGTGACAACCAAAGGATTGTTTATTTCTTTTTTTT
>PVJA010017769.1:0-41074 GCA_004027025.1 Myocastor coypus | reverse complement strand
TGTTATCATTTTGTATGGAAGCGACCTCTGCACTTTGGTGATGTTATGCTGTGTCTGTGGGCGTTTGGTCTGGAGACTCCAAGGTGGTTCTTCTACAGAGGTTCCTGACTCTTGTGTTGGGGCTCTGGCTGCTAGCTTTTGTGAATCCTGGCGGATGTGGTCTGTAGGTGGAGGTGGAGCTTTGGGATTGAGTAGTCCTTGTAGGTTCTTGGACCAGATTGGTTGCCAAATGGGCTATTTGATGGGTTCGGTGCTGGAGCTTGGGCTGGAGGGGTTCAAAACAGAAAAAGGGGGAGGGAGGGAAGGCAGGCCAAGGATCCTGACCCAGCTGGAGCGCGGGCTCAGCTCCCAGCGGTGCGATTTGGGTCTGGGCTGGAACAGGAAGTTAGTTGTGGGAACGCAGAGGCAGGGCAGAGGGGCGCAGGGAGCTTACCCGCGGTGGATGCGCAGGCTCAACTCCTAGTGATGCGATTTGGGTCTGGGCGTACAAGAAGAATTTAAAGATCACATAGCCAGAAAAAAGAGCAAATAGGTTAAACTTGATCCTGCCAATGAGAAGTCACCTCGTAGAGAAATTCTGCGTACTCTGCCTTGGCCCTTTCTGTGCTCCATTGTGAATACTCTATGATCCCAGGTGGTGACTTACCAAATTACAAGCAGAAGCCCTAGAAAGGATGGGCATCCTTGGGGGCCAATTCTGTCTAAGTAATAGGTTCGCCGTGTCCTGGGGTTCTGGAATGGATCTCTGCTTCACCCTTGAGAAGTCCGTAAGTCTTCCCAGAGAAAAGGAGTCCATAGAGTGAAAGGGAGGTAAAAGAAGGAAATGTTGCTCTTTGGAAAAAATCATTTTAGAAGGCAGTTATTTGATGGTCAACGTTGGCGATTTTCTGAAGAATTATGAATTTTATGGTCTTCTAGGACTAAGAGAAAAAGTGCCTGTTAAAGGATTGGGGAGCCAGGCTAAGCATGCTGGGCGTGACTACACACACTGGAATGCACTGTGAACCCCCGCCCCCCAGCACACTGTGTGCGACAGCTACACCCGCTGAGGACAACATCAATACCGTGAACACCAGTATCGGGAGGGCATCAGGAACCTCTAAGGAGTTTGTCCTGAGGAGAGCACCACTTTGGACAAAGCTCTCAGCCCTGACCAAAGGACTGTGACTGTGTGTGGTGCAGGACCTGCTCTGGATGGCCCCAAGCTGTCACTCGATGCCTCCTCCCACCCTGCCAAGGCTCATGCTTTTATGATTGATTGATTGATTGATTGATTGATTGATTGATTGATTTTTAGTTTGATCCCCAAGGCTAGCAGGGTATCCAGTGCTGCCTTGAGTTTCTTTATTTCTCTTTTTTATTACTTTTAATAAGAAATAACAATATGATAGTTTCAAAACACATCAGTAGTACATTTGCAACAATTGACACACTGCGTATTGTTCTCATAATAGTTATACAGAGCACAGTGTGTTAACATGATACGTTTTCTAATCAATATTGGTAACGAAAGAAAAATTTCTTCTCTTTGAACTGAGAGGCAGTAGTTGTATACATAGTCCAATGTTCCATAATTGCTTCGGATTAGTGGTGAAACTGGCAATGTTGGAGGCTGTCAATTTAAGCCTCTTATAGCTCATCATACTAATCTAGCTCTGTGTTTTTTGCCTCATAATTAAGCTTTTCTGCTGGGTGATCAAGGGCAAGTTAAAGCAAGACCTGTAGAACAAAACATTCATTTTTTATAACTTCCAAGGTCAAATCCCCTCAGAAATAACTTTCAAACCATGTACAGTTCTCTGTAGAACTGTTGTCAGTGTCAGCCTTCAGGACAAGTCACAGCCATTGTTTGACCAGTTTGCCTTCTGTGAAAGACTGAGACAATGGGGTTTTTGTTTGTTTGCTTGTTTGTTTTTTGTTTTTTGTTTTTATCTCTAGGTGACTCTCCTTAGACACACTATACTTCATTTATCCCTTTCCTCTGAGGTCCCATAATCTCCTTGACCAGAAAATTTGGGACACCACTGAGTTATAGGATGTTATGGCACAGGTTCTCTTATGTCCTGAGTCCTTGAAGGGCTTGAAGGGCTAAGACTAAAATATTGGCTATCCTCATAGCCCTGCTCTTTCTCCAAATTTTGGTCTGTTAACTTACATTCTCAACCCTCCAGCAGGGAAGCTTCATGATACTATTACTCTATAACATAGGTAACTGAGCTTAACATCACTGTCTTTCTGAATATCAAACATCTTTGACTTAGCTTGAAATTATTATTTTTCATCAATCATTGATACTCTAATAACTCTCTATAGAATGTGATAAAAGCAGTTACACATTTTTACAAAGACATTTAGAAATGCAAGGAAGTAGAAAATTGTAGCCTGTCAAGCCTATGGCATTTTGCCCAGTCTTTTATTCTCAATTAATACCCTTTTTTGTTTTTTGGTTGACCAACCATTTACTTGAGAATATAGCAGTAACTGAGTTTACATTCAAAGCAGTACACATCTAAAAGACCAGAATGACAGGCATTCCAAGCATAGTTTTAGTGTTGCTATGATCAATGTGGGAAAACCTTTTGAAAGTTCTTAGGACCAATATCTGATTCAGCCTGTGTACATAAGTGCTTCTATCTAGAATCTATAAAGAGCTGAAAACCATTCGCATTCCAAAATTCAAAGACCTAATCCAGAAATGGGCATCAGTGATGAACACACACTTCTCAGAGAAAGAAATTCAACCAATCTCTAAACACATGAAGAAATACTCCACATGGCTAGCCATCCGTGAAATGCAAATTGAAACAACACTGAGATACCATCTCCCCCCAGAAAGAATGGTTATCACAAAGAAATCAACCAGCAACAAATGTTGGAGAGGCTATGGGGAAAGAGGAACACTTCTCCACTGCTGGTGGGAATGCAGATTGGTGCAACCATTATGGAAAGAGGTAGGGAGGATTCTTAAAAAACTACAACTGGAAATTCAATCCAGGTATCCCCCTCCTGGGAATTTTCCCAGAAGAACTGAAAACTTCATACCATAGCGATATCTGTGCACATATATTTATAGCAGCCCAGTTTGTAATAGCCAAATCTTGGAAACAACCAAAATGCCCATCATTTGAAGAATGGTTGAAAAAGATGTGGCATTTTTATACAATGGAATATTACTCAGCCATAAAGAATGATAAACTGGAAGACTTCATATATAAATGGATGTATATGGAACATATACTCGTAAGTGAAATCAATCAGACCTACATGTGTAAATACCGTATGGTCTCCCTACTGTAAGAACTCTAAATAAGAAATAAACATGGAAGGTCATAACACAGCTGAATGTGTTATGGATTAAACAATGAAGTGACTGGACACAAGGCTCGTGCTTTTAGCTCTGCACTGTGCTGACAGGAGCTGTTCATCTACAAAATTCCTTACCTTTTCCCCAAAATGGTTAGGACCACTAGGATGACGTGAGAGGAAGTAAGGAAACAACTTAATTTGTTTTACAATGTGTGGCCCAAAAGAGTGGACACTAGCACTCAAAAGGGTAGGACTAGTTTCTGGTTTTAGTAAAGCAGTCAGGTAACTATAGCCAGAAGGCCTGTGGGGACAATAATGGAGACAGTGCTCTATTTCCTGAGGTTAGATTTTAGTAACATTTTAAGCTATGTGTATATAGGGATAAAAAATCTGACAACACAAAAGAATGCGATTATGGCTACAGTTGCTTTTCCTAAGAATTTCTAATTACATGTGTGGATATGTTTGAAAATTTGGGCTTTTTAGGGGTTGGGGAGATAGCTTAATAGAATAAGTGCTTGCCTAGAAAGCCCAAGGCCCTGAGATCAATCTCCAATTCCAAAAACCAAAATAAAGCAAAACAAAACAGTTCAGCTTTTTGAACCACCTTGATTTTCATTGATGCTACACGTTGTACTCTGCTTGGATGTAGAAATCACAGTTCACATAATGGAGGTTCTAAGTAAATTTTACATCTGTCCAGTTTTTGCTTGTGATGTTTTCAAGTTTGGTCACACTAAACTGGAGTGGAGATGCCACAGGACTGGGTTCCTAGAACCTTGCAAGCTTAAAAAATCAGCTGCCGACTGAAATTATGAGTAAGCTTGTGATGGGTTATACGGTGAGCTCTTAACGGTCTTCTTATACAGTAAACCAGAAGGATACAGTCAGATTGCATAATAGCTAAACATTCCTTTCAAACGTGTGCAAGGTTTAGCCAGAATCTTACTCTGTGTACTGGGTCTCATTTGTGGAGCAAGAGCCACATCTCAGATTCTTTTTCTCATTCTATTTTCCCCCATAGTCCAACAGACGGCCTTTCATGAATGAGTTTCCCTGTGCATAGCTTCCTGCCTACACTGGTGATGCAATTGCCTTCATCTTTCTCATTACGCTCTCAAGTGTCTTACGTAATAGAGCATAATCCTTGCTATGGTGTTCACACAAGGGCTTTGCTCGCTCAGCAGCATGGCCATTTGCAAGATGCTGCTCTGATACGCTGCTACCTCTCTACCTCTTAGTGCTTGCATTTTGATAGGATTCCTGGATGCATCACAAGCCAATTATGACTATGAATGGGCGATGGTACCTTTTATGGGAGATACATCTTCTTTCCTCTTATGCCCTGTGTCAGTCCACTCACCTGGTCCACTGGTTTTATTTTCTAAGTCTATCTTGGAATTATCCACCACCATCTACCAGCTTCCTAGTTCTAGCCACCATGTTTCATTTAAACCACTGGAACGACCTTTTTAAAGAAGTTCAGATTTGATGGAGGATAATTTATACATAACAAAATCTGCCCTTATATATAAATTACTCAATGAATATAGTAAGTATATATGACCCTGGAAACAAAATAGTGAATATTTCCATTGCTCCACAATGTTCTCCAGTGATTCTGAAGTCAGTCTACTTATCCCAACTTCTTTTCTTATTTTTAATTTGCCATGCCAAATATGTCAAATTCATACATCTCATATGTGCCTCATATCTTCAAAGTAACACTTTTATCATTTGCCTATAGTCAACACTGTACAATATATCACAATATTCTCATCTTCAGTCTTGGTCACCACCTATTTTTCCACAAATCTAACTTTCTCTAAACACTGGATTTCTCAAAATTTTAATTTGCTCATATGGCATCCCTAATTTAAAATGTTTTTTTTTCTTTTTTTTTTTCTCTTAGGATACAAACAACATTTTTAAAGATAATCTTTAAAAAAGGATAAGAAACAAGGAAAAATGACCTAGTCATTTAGAGAAATGGAATTCAAAACCACACTAGAATATCACCTGACTCCAATTAACAAAAATAAAAAAAAAATTCACAAATGCTGCGAAGTACGTAGAGAATAAACTCATATGCAGCCTGATAAGCACGTAACTTCATGCAGATATTGCAGGGACCAGTATGAAAATGTCTCAGGATATTAAAACAAAATCTACCATATGATCTATCAAGCTCACTTCTGGGTAAATATCCAAAGGAAATAAAATCAGTATACAGAAGAGACACCTGCCCATCAATGTTTACTCAGCACTATCCGCAACAGTGAAAACATAATCAGCTTGTTCTCAACCTGTGGGTCGCGACCCCGGTAGGGGTCGAACGACCAAAACACAGGGGTCGCCTAAAGCCATCGGAAAATGTTATTTATTTGGAATTACAATTTTGAAGTAGCCACCAAAATTATCTTTTGGTTTGGGGTCACTGCAACAAGAGGAACTGTATTGCAGGGCCACGGCATTAGAAAGGTTGGGAACCACTGGAAGCTCTTCAAATGCATTCACACTGAGATAGATGAGCCCAGAGATATTATATTTTATAATAAGGCAAGTAAAAGGGGAGCCCATTGTGTTCTTCCCCTTGTCGATGGAAGCTTTAGAAAGTCAACCTGAGTGTCAAATAGCGACCCCTACAGGTCAAAGAAGGACAATAGAAAGAGTGCTCAGATAAGTAGAACAAAAACGTAGTTGGATAGATGAAGAAAGATCTGGAACTCCACAGCAATCAGATGTCTATAATTCATAGTCACCTCGTTTATGCGTTTAATAAAGATCGAGAAAATAGGATCTCGGCATTTCTAAGTATAGTGTACAAGGGAGTGAAATGCTCATTACCCTGATTCAATCAGTTAGTATGAATAATTCATGCAACTGAATAAAAATTAAGACAAAGTAAACGTACCTGTGAACGCAGCACATTTGTATCCCTGCTTTCCTCCCTAGGTTCTTACCATGCCGTCCTGACACGTAGGTTCCCACCACGGGGAGGACCACATGCTCTTCGCTTGTTTGCTTGCTTCCTGAGACCTCTGCACGTTGCAGGCCCTACCCTTTTGGTCAGAAACGCTCTTCCACATGTTTATCACACTAACTCCAGCTAACTGTGACATCTTAGCATAAACATAATTTCTTCTTCAAAACTTCTCCATCCATTGTCTAAAATCAAATTAAGCCCAGTTTCCAGTGTATCCCAAGTCACTGTTTATCACAGTATTTATCATGCTTCACTCACACATTTTTTACAATCTTCTCTACGCCATTATGGTTTGTTAATTCTAAAATGATTATCTCAAGAAGACAAAGACCTCCTCCTCATGTGCCTCTCCCACCCACACAAACTACTCTTTTTAGAGGGAGAATATTACTTAATGAAAAGGTAGAGATCTTGCCTAAGAATAGCTTGGTTTTAGTATTCTAGATATTAAAATTTATATTAGTTTATTGGCAAGAGAATTTGTTTGTGATAGATGCTGGATTTATGAAAGTTGGACAGTGACCATGCATCAAGAAATGAGACTGCTAATATCATTGTGGTGGTTAGGCAATCTAGCATATGTTCAGCCATAAATTATGTGAAGCATCAGATTCAATAGAAGCTACATATTAGCCATTTACAATGAGCAACAAATCTATGACTACAGTGTGGGACAGCGTTATCAATTAAGAGAGCAGCGGCGTTACACAGGGCTCATCTTTCTGGATTTAACTGCATGCCACCCTCTGGGAAAATGACTAAAAATAAAATGCCAATATTAGCATAGGCTCCTACAAAAGTTCAGGTATACATTCAAACGAGCTTGAAGTGAGGGTACCATTTCAATAGCACATATTCAAGTTAACCTTGAAATCTCCGGTTCAAAAAGGACTGAGAAATCCTTCATTAAATGCATGAAATAGATGATTATGAATTATAGACATCTGATTGCTGTGGAGTTCCAGATCCTTCTTCTTCCATCCCCGTCATAAGGTAGAGGATATGCACGCCTAGCAAAGCATGTGAAAGCACAAAGCACAAGATATGATGAATGGAAAGTGAGTTGCCTTGGCCGAAGGGAACAGATGCTGCCCAGCTGAAGCCAGATGGCACCGAGCTATGGATTTCGGCATGTCTTCCTCCTCTTACCCTACATCTGGTTTTGGTTTGCTTTCTTGGAAACCTAAGATATTTTTAATGTTGGCAATTAATCTAGTGCTCCAAAAGAAAACGTTTTTCAGGTTAACACGTCTGACGTAATGTGTAAGAGCATGAGTCTTGTGATTTGGTGCAAGTTACTTGACTAGAGCTGAGTTTGTCTTTAAAATATTCCCTAAGATAGAAGTAACTTCAATGAATTGGAAGAGTGGTAACACTGAAAAGTATTTAGTAAATGTTAAGCATAGTTATATATTTGAGTGCTGCTCAGGAGCTATGCTATGGTAAGAACAAAATAAGGAAAATTGGATAATTTATCAGGTCTTTGAAACACTGTGCAGAGGAAAAAGAAAAAGTACAATCAGTAGAGTAATCTCCACTAGAGAAACGTGCAGAGGGCCAAGAGAGCTCCTTGGGTGTGGGCCTCCTGCCCAGACTGAAGGCAGGAAGAAATACACCAGTGAAAGATTCTTAGGGTATATGATGTCAGAACTGGATCTTATAAAGATGACTATTTTTTAAGTAGTTAAACAGTGGGGTGAGAGCAAGCAAAAGTAAAAGCAGTATCACAAGGCCCAGAGGCATGAGGAATTTATAAATCGCCCAGAAGGGGCAGGTCACAGAATACAAGGCATCAGTTGCAAGACGCACACAGTAAATTCAAAGCGGAACAGGGTACACCACAGAATCAGATTCAGAACTAAGATGGCTAGTCTTAACTGTGCCTGGTCAGTTGGCTTGAGAACCCCCACGAATACCACTCAGGCACATCACTGGCTGTGTTTGTGTAGGCTAAGCAGCACTGACATCCTCCTCTCTGGCATCATTTCTCTAGTGTGCTTCTGTGAGCTAAGCAGCTTTGCCCTTCCACACTCTTCTGCAAAGATATTTCTGACCCAGCGTCCCTGACCATGTGCTCAATCCCTGAAACCATGAGCTAAATTATGCTTCTTCAAATTGTCAGTGTTGTGTATTCCAGCAGTAGGAAAGGGGACTAACAGATCCATATTCCAGTCAAGAAGATAGATCCATGTTTGTGCAACACACACACACAGGCAAACACGTACACACGTATGCTTTGTTATGGAAACTGTCTTATATGACTACATGAGAAGTCCCACAAAAAATATCACAATGTGTCATCTATAAACTACAGAAACACAAACAGTGTTGTAATTCCACTTGAGACCAAAGACCAGAATCTGGAGCACTCTTTGTATGTGCTCCAGATTATGAAAGGCCAACAACTTTGACTTCTAGTTCTAAGAGCATGAAAAATAAATACCCAGACTCCAAACAAAAAGCTAATTCACTCCCCTTTCCCCTAGATTTGTACTCTACTGGGACCAATATATTGGATGGTGTCTCCCCAAACTGATGACAGCAGATGTTCCTTACTCACTCTACTTTTCAAACATTGGTTTCTTAAGAAAACTCTAAACACTATGCCAAGAAATAATGCTTCTTTGGTTCTCTGGTTATTACATGAGTGAGATAAATTAACTCATAAAATAACCAATACTGGATATATATTATTATATCGTATATAATAATATATAATTATATATTATATTATATATAATATATGTGAGATATATATATATATATATATATATATATATATATATATATAGTCGCTGCAGAATTTTAAAAGATGTAATACAGCTCTATTATTTTTAAAATGTTTCCTCCTAGTATACAGCAAAGCCAGGACTGGAGGATTTCAAAACCAGAGGTCAGGAAACCAAGCCTTTTAGAAGACTGGCTAAGACTGTATGTGGAGTACGAGGTTTGGAGGAGAAATGAGTTTGGTTTGGAGAGGCATGAATGGGATTTCTCAGTAGACTGTGGTGAGAACACAAGGGCAAATTCCAGGCTTCAGCCTTAGCCAGCAGTGTGATAATGGATAAAGCAAAAGGAACAGATTTGTGAGGAAAATGAAAGGATTGGGGAGAGAGAGAGAGAGAGAGAGAGAGAGAGAGAGAGAGCAAACAAGATGCAAAAGGAGCTGGTACAACCTGGCAAACCTGGCAAGCTAGAGCCATCCTGGATGCATTTCAGAGAAACAAATCAACACCTGCTTCCCAGATTTTCTTTCTCTCCTGGGCTCGTCTGTCTGATATATCATGATAAACTAAAGGGGAAAACTTGGATGACCTAACCTATTCATGTGTATTCTGTCCAATCCCGCTTCCCTATGACCAGTTACCCATTCTTCTGTCTCATTTTCAAGTCATAGTTTGAAGTCAAAGAAAAAAAAAGTGTCTTGTTTTCCTTTTGCTTTCCTGTGTGATACCAGCCAGCTCACAAGGAGACTCAACTTGCTGTCCCGGGATTCCTTAATGCCAAGTGCTAAGTCTGGGATGCGGCAGAAAATTAAGAGCATCTGCCAACTTATTGTAGCCAGGTTTTGGTGAGACTTCACATTGAGACTTTAATTTGAAGTTGTGAAATGAATGTCCAGGAGCCAAACATGCCTTGCACACTTCTTTGGTCTCACATTTTTTAAAAAAAATGAATTTCTAAGTATACTTGGAAACATAGTTATTTTAAAGGTCTTGTATTTGTAGCCATGTATGTTTTCTGTATCTCCTCATGTTTATCTCCACATGTGCGTAGGTTCCAAAAGCATCTTGAATGTAATGATTTCAGAATATGTAAAGGTACCAGTGATGTGGACAAGTGGGAGGAAAAGAGGGGTCCAATAGATCTCCTTTGTGTTACGTTCAACCACATCGGTCTATCACTGCAAAGAGAGGAGCCACCCAGCCACTGCACAGATCATGGGAAAGATTAAATCGATTGAATACACGGTGATATTTCTGTGAATATAGCTGATATTAACTCCCTGATACTTCATTACACTGACAAAGATCGCAATGAGAATAGACAATGGCACAAATTAATCTATTTTTCTGGCAGTATGTAATGAGAATGCGATGTGTTTTTAAAAATTAAGCAATTTTTAGTACAATCTCAAGATCGCAATCTCATGTCTTGCTCAGATGCTGTACACCACGGTGATACATCATCGGAAAGTGTCAGTTTAACAAAGAATGTGTCTTCGTGCTTGCTGGGATAGTAGAGCCGATTTGTTTTGTTTCTCCACAAACTGGCTTGTTCAAAACAATGGAGTTGAATCAACTGTGTGTTTTTAACCACATACATACAAACAACATTGCACCCTGTCTTGGTCAATATTTCATAATAAAATATGTCACTCTATGATTCCCTTTTTAAAAAATAGGAGTGCCTAGGATTAATTTTGTAAAGTAGGAAACAGTTATATTAGGAATCCCAAATCTAGTGCCAATATACCTGTATCCAGGGAATAGATAACTGAGTTGATTGTGGCTGGCTGCATACATATGCTCACCACCGTGCACACAACATACTGTTGTATTATGAGCTGAGCCCAAGGACAGATGAGGTAGGTGGTGTCTCCAAATTTACAGTAACTCAGTGTAACATTTCATTTAATATTCACTCCTTGATATTTGTATTTAAAAAAATAAAGAATCCTCTATCTTCTGGGGTAAACAGAACAGAAAACATATGGTCATGTTATTTATATCTACTTTTCTAGGTTCACGCTGAAAGAGTGTAACACAAGCTCATATTTACAAAGTCAAATAACAACTGCAGAAACATGGGCAGCCAGAGCAGTTGTTGAAAACCAACCGCAGGCCAGGTGCTCTCTCTGTATCCTGTTGAGTCCTAAAAACGAATTGTCAGTAGGGTTTTGTTTTCTTGTTTTTTTTTTTTTGGTCTTTTTGAGACAGGGTCTCATTATGTAGTTCAGGCTGGTCTCAGACTCACACTGATCCCCCTGCCTCAGCCTCCCAAGTTCTGAGATTACAGGCATGCACCACCACACTCAGCCATCAGTAGTGTTCTTTTAAGGCATGCTCAGTGTGCTGCTTCTGTGGCTTACGCCCGCTCAGAGGCCCACAAAGGCCCTGTATCTTCTCTGCTGCATCGCATACCCATGAAATTCTTATACAAGCAAGGAGTCTTGGTTAAGATCACCTGGGAATTAGGCCTTGAACTTTCCTATTAAGAGCATTTCTTACCATATCATATTGCTTGCATTTATTGAAGGCCCTCACTAAATATTTTGAACAAAAGATATGTTGGTGAAATTCACCACTAGCTCTCAATAATTTACCTGATTATGTTGGAATTTAATATTAGATGAAACACTGTATTTTTTTTTTCTGCAGTGTTCTTGGTGGCTAGTTATTGTGATCTGTTCTTAAGACATAAAAGCGAGGACGACACTGGCATTAAACCATCATTTTCTTTCACCCAGTAGGGATACCAAAGTGTTTATTATTTTCCAGTAATGTAATAACTTGCATGCAACTCTTGGTACCTATTCAATGCCGGTTACTTTATGAAGCATGTGGCAAACAGTCATGAAAGACCTAGCCCATAACCACAAGGAGCTTACGATCCTCTCGGAGATCCAAGAGAGTAAACAAGCAATTAAGAGTGAGGTAGAAGATGGTGGTAAAAGCATCAGGTGCTGTTGGCAAGGGAGAGTGTCCAGAGAGTCATAAATGATCTAGGGTGGTCGTGGTGAACCTAGAGCATTTCTGAGATGTCCTCACAAGTTTCAGGAGTTGTGTTATCAAAAGTAAAACCCCAGCACTCATGGTTAATTTCAGTGTTGCTGTAAATAAGCGGGCTTGGAGTTGCAGCCTCTAAACGTTTGGCTTTCATTGATCTAGAAAGAGAGGTGCTAAGAGGGATCGATGCTGTGAAGGAAAAGGGGAGGGAGGAGAATGCCGGAACATGGAACCCTCTTTCAGAATTCACATTTGAACCTCGAAAGCAGTGACAGATCCAGGTATCTGTTTATTAATTATCCACTCGTTTACAAAATTGTACAAAATGATTAATGCTAGATATTTTCTTAGCTTCTTAGCATGATCATAGGATTTTCAATACATTTGATATGTGTGCAAATGGACAAACGTTGTTGCACACTAGCTTGGATATTCATTCTTGAGCTCATCATATTTCTTTTCAAAGGCAGCATTGATAATATACATTCAAGTTCTTCTCTTGATAAAGTATTGACAAATAAGGAGCAAACTGAAGTCATGCATCCACTTTCCTACAAATGATTCGTTTGTTTTGTTTAGAGCTTAACAATATTCCATTGTATAAAAATATCACATCTTTTTCATGCATTCCTCAGGTGATGGGCATTTTGGTCGTTTTCAAGGTTTGGCTATCATAAATTGTGCTGCTACAAACATGGGCACACACATATCACTATGATATGATGTTTTCAGGGTTTTTCGAAAATTCCCAGGAGGGGGATAGCTGGGCTGAATGCGATTACAAGTCCTTGTTTTTCGAGGAGTCTTCACACTAACTCCATGATGACTGCACCTGTCTACATTCGCACCAGAAGTGGAGAAGGGTTCCTTTCTCCCTACAGCCTCTCCAACATTTGTTGTTGGCTGATTTCTTCAGGATAAACGTGTTGTTTTAATTTACATTTCTCAAATGGCCAGTCATGTGGAACATCTTTTCATGTATTTATTTGACTCTTGTATTTCTTCCTCTCAGAAGTGTGTATTCATGTTAGATATCCATTTTTGGATTAGATCTTTAAATTTAGGAGGCCCTAATATTTTTAAGTCTTTGTATATCCTAGATAGAGTACCTTTATTTGAATGATTATTAGTTAAGACTTTTTTTCCCAAATTTTTGGGTTGTCTTTTCACTCCATTGTTAATTGCTTTTGATGTGCAGAAACTTCTCAGCAATAGGAGGTCCCAGTTGTTTATTCTTTCAAGTATTTCCTGTGCACTTTGATTTTTGTTCACGAAGTGTTTGCCTACTCCTATAATGTCAAGATTTCCACCTCCTTTCTCTTCTAGGACATTTAGTGTTTCAGTTTTAATATTTTATCTTTAATCCACTTTGACTGTAGTTTAGTACATAGTGATAGACCTTAGTCAAATCTTAGTTTTCAGCCTGTAGAGATCCAGTTTTTCCAGTACCATTAATTAAAGAGGCTGTCTTGCTTCCACTGAACAGATTTGGCCCTTTTGTCAAAGATAAGACGGGTGAGTGTGTTCGTCATTGGGTCTGCATCCTCTAATCTATTCCACTGAACCTCAGGTCTTTTTTTATTTTTATTTTATTTATTTATTTGTTTGTTTGTTTGTTTATTTATTTATTTATTTGCCAACACTACGCTGATTTCTTTTTTTTTTTTTTTTTTTTTTTTTTTTTTTTTTTTTTGTCTTTTTGAGACAGGGTCTTGCTATGCAGTTGACACTGGCCTTGAGCTCACTTTTGTAGCTCAGGCTGGTCTCGAACTCGCACCGATCCTCCTGCCTCAGCCTCCCGAGTGCTGAGATTACAGGCGTGCGCCACCACGCCCGGCTACGCTGATTTCATCACAGAAGCTTTGTAGTCTAATTTCAAGTCACAGATTGTAATGCCTCCTGTTTTGCCTTTGTTGTTGAGGATTATCTTTGCTATTCTAGGACTTTTTTGCGTCCAAATAAATTTTAGGAGTGGTTTCTCTTAACCTTTGAGGTATGTGGGTAGTATATTGCTAGGGACTGCATTAAATCTGTATAACACTTTTGGGAGTATGACTATCTTCACAATGATGGTTGTTCCTTTCCAGGAACAGGGATTATCTTTGTATTTTCTGAAATCCTCTATGGTCTCTTTTTTTCAGAGTACTGTACTTTTGATTGAGTAGATCTTTTACTTCTTTAGTTTGATTAATTCCTAAGTATTTCATTTTCTACGTTGCTATTGTAAATGGTATTGTTTCATTAATATCTCACTCTGCATTTGTTAGCTGTGTAAAGGCATGCTATTGACTTTCAGGTTTTGACTTTGTGTCCTGCTATGCTACTGAATTTGTGTATTAATTCTAGTAGCTTCTTGGTGGAATTTTTTGGGTCTTCTAGTTAGAGTATCATGTCATCTGCAAATAATGATAACTTCTTTACCTATTCTTATTCCTTTTACTTCTCTCTCTTATCTAATGGCCTCAGCTAATGATTCCATAGCCATATTGAATAGGTGTAGTAATAGGGGAAACGCTTGTCTTGTACCTGATTTGATAGTAAACAATTTCAGTTTTTCCCTTTTTAAAATTATGTTAGCCATTTGATTGACGTAGGTGGCTATTATCAGATTAAAGGAGAGGTTATCTATTTCAATTTTCTGTAGAGCTTTGATCACGAATGAGTTTTGGACTTTGTCAAAGGCCTTTTCTTCATTAATTTAAATGATCATGTAGTTTTCAGATTTGGCCCTATTGATGTAGTGTATTGCATTTATAGATTTGTGTATGTTAAACCATCCTTGCATCCCTAGAATGAATCCTACCTGGTCATGTCTTATAATCTTCTTAATGATTTGATGTATTCTATTTGCTAGTATTTTGTTGAGGATATTTTTGTCTCTGTTCATGAGACAGATTGGCTTGTAGTTCTCTTTTTTTAGATTCATCTTTCTCTGATTTTGGTATCAGTATAATACTTGCCTTCAGGAGAGATTTGGGGAGTATTGTTACTTTCTCATTTTCATCAAAGGTTTTGAGGAGTATTGGGATCATATCTTCCGTAAATTTCTTGTAGAATTCAGTTGTTAATCTGTCAGGACTTAGGCTTTACTTTGTTGGTAAGTTTTTAATTACATTTTAAATTTCATTGGCTGTTACTGAGTTATTGAGCATTTTTATATATTCTTGATTCAATTTTACAATCTGCATCTTTTCATCTGTGTCTTCAGTTCTGGGATAGTAAATATTTTCAAAGTTACTATTGATGATCTTCTGAATTTCCACATAGTCTGGTAATTTCACCCTTTTCGTTCCCTATTGCCTGAATTTCAGGGCTTTTTCCCCCCTCTTTTTGATGAGATTAGCTAGAAGCTTATCACTTTTATTTAATCTTTCAAGAAACTAGCTTTGCGATTCACTAATTCTTTGTATTGTTGTCTTTGTTTCCATTGCACTCATTTCTGCTCTATTCTTTATCATTTCCTCCCTTCTTTGGGCTTTGAGCTTGGTTTGCTCTTATTTTTTAGACACTTCATGTAAAGCATTAGGGTATTTATTTTTTTCCCACTTTGTTTTCCTAATGGGTGAATTTACAGCTATAATTTTCCCTCAAAAACTGCTTTCATTATATCACATAAATTCTGACAAGTTTTGCTTGAATTTTCATTGAATTGTAGGTATTATTTAATTTCTTGTTTATTTTCATCAGTACGGCATTGGTTGTTGAGAAGTATGTTGTTTAATTTCCATGTATTTTGGAAGTTTTGAGGTTTCTTTTGTCATTTATTTCCAGTTTCATTGCACTGTGGTCAGATAAAATGCGTAGCATAATTTCTGTTTTCTTGCATGTACCTAATCATGGCCTATGGACTCGTATGTGCTCTATTTTAGAAAATGTCCCAATGTGAAGCTGAAAAGAATGTGTATTCAGACGTGCTTGGATGGAGCATCCTATGTATGTCCATTAAGACCATTCGTTCAAAGATCAGTTCAGTTCTGCTACCGCTTTGCTAATTTTTTTCTGCTTAACATATCTTTTCTTGGGATAAGTGTATGATAAGTGTATATTAAGAGTACAGTATTGAATATTAGATTTTTGCTGTCCATTAAGATTTGTCTTAAATGTTTGGATGCTCCCATGTTTGGTGCGCACATATGCATTACTGTTTACACTTTCTTTGTATTTTTCCCCTAACCGGTATGTAGTGGCCTTTTTTATTTTGGAAGGCCATTCTTGGTTGGAATTTCAGAGTGTCTGCTAACAGAATTGCTATACTTGCTTTTTTCTGAGGTATTGAGGTATGTAGTATTGTTTTCATTCCTTTGACTTTCAGTCTATGAATTTCTTTATGAGTTAAGTATGCTTCTTGAAGCCGGGCGTGGTGGCGCATGCCTGTAATCCCAGCACTCAGGAGGCTGAGGCAGGAGGATTGGTGCAAGTTCGAGACCAGCCTGGGCTACAAAAGTGAGCTCAAGGCCAGCCTGAACTGCATAGTGAGACCCTGTCTCAAAAAAGACAAAAAAAAAAAAAAAAGTATGCTTCTTGAATACAGAATATTGTTGGGTTTTGCTTTCTAATACATTGTGCCTGTCCATTTCTTTTAATTGATGGATTGAGACCATTTACATTGATTGTTATAATTGAGATATATTGATTTATGTTTGACATGTTATTTAGCTGTTGTTGTATACCTCTTTTTCTCCTGTGTTTAATTGTTGCCTGATTTCGTGGGTTCTGTCCATTCTAATTTGTGGAGTGGTCATTTTGATACCTCCATAGAATATATTTTAGTAGTCTGTGTAGGATTGGCTTTTAGTTATTCTTTGCCATGGAACTATTTCACTTCTCCATTAAACCTGAAAGAGAGTTTTACATGGTATACCAGTCTGGGTTGGAATTTGTTTTCTTGCAAAAGTTGTAGTACTTTTCTTCAATGTTTTGCCTGACTTGATAGTTTGTGAAAACAAATATGCCATTATTCTAATGGATTTTCCCTTGAATGTGATCTGTTTCTTTTCGTGGCTTTTAGTGTACTATTCTTGTGCTGAATTTCTGGGATCTTGTTTATTGTGTGTCTGGGTATGGTTTTAATTGGGCTGATGTTATTTGTTGTTCTATATGCTTCACTTCCCTCAATGTCAGATTGTTTCCCCATATTTGGGAAGTTTTGTGCTATTACTTCTGCCCATATTCTTTTTATATCATTTGTATTGACTCCTTCTTTCTCTGTGACACCTATTAGTCTTACATTGTTCTTTTGCATTATCTTGCAGCTGTTGAATTATTTTTTCCTATGCCCTAGTTGTTGCTTCATTCATTTATTTTAGAGAAGGGTCTACAGGGTGTTCACAGTCTCACTACTAGATCAGACTCATAGTGATCTGTCTGTTTACAGCCTCCCAAGAGCTGGGATCACAGACTAGTGCCACCATGCCCATTCTCAAATGCCATCTCAGCATTCCCAAGGCGGGGCCAGCATGGCAGGCTCAGGAATGAAACCCCTCATCCCTATGTCTACTTGCAGGTGCTTGAGCTACAGCACTGAGCAATTTGGCCAGTCCTTAACCAAGATTATTTAAAATTTTTTATTTTATTTTTATCAGGAATCAAACTCAGGACTTTATACTTAGCAGGCTGGCACTTACACCACTGAGTTATCTCCACAGTTGGTCCTAGTTGTTTCTCAGAGATCTTTTTGTACTTTTCCAATAGTTGTAATGGTGTCTTCAAGATCTGAAAGCCTATCTTTACTTTCCTTCAAATGATTTTGCCAGCTTGTGATTAAGGTTTTAATTTTCTGTATATCTCTTTGAATCCATTTCATGCATTCTATTTCTTTTCTATGTTGCTCACTCAAGGATTCCATCATTTTTCTATTCTCCTCTATTTTTAACAGTGTCTTCCCCAGAAGCACTTAATAATTTTTTCATTATAAGTATCATTTCTTTTTTTTTACTTCAAAGATTATTTATGATCTGATTTCCTCCATATCTTTTTGCCGTTGTTTCTTTACTTCAGACACTATTATTTCAGAGATTTCAGGTGTGCAATTTCCATTTTTTTCTACTATAGTGTCTCCTGAATTTGTTCTGGTGTGCTTGGGTTCTGAGAATGCATTTTGTTCCATTTCTTTGTAATTTTGTACAACACTGTCCTCTGACCTTCGTTGTAGAGCTTTGGTGCAGTTATTACCTTAGCACCTACCAATATTATTATCCAAGAGAGAGTATACAGTGAAGGCAGTTACAGTTTTGTATTTATAGAACTACAGTTAGCAACACTAATAATGGATAGTGAGATTTAGCAGTTGACAAACATTTGTAACTAATAGTTTTGTATTTTAGACCATAAGAGCAAACATTATAACTGCATAGCTAAGCAGATATTAAATTGGGAATTTGTATTTAAATTAGTTCCCCTAAGTTCTGTCTGATCACCTTCCCTTAATGTACCTGCAGTCTTCAAGGCAGACTAGTTCACCCTAATTACCTGTGGCACCTGTGAGAGAGAGAGAGAGAGAGAGAGAGAGAGAGAGAGAGAGAGAGAGAGAGAGAGAGAGAAAGGATAATCTCATAGATCTGGGTCTAGCAAAGTATCTCAGCTTACTGGGTCTGGATCTATCAAGTTCAAACTCTTCCAGGTGTGCCTGGCTTGGGTCTGGCTTCTTTGCTCTGCGTCTTCCTAATGTAGCCTACAGAAGTGAACCCCATTGTGGCCATTTGGGAAGATGTTTTGCTCCTGGATTACTTAGGTTGTTCTTAACCCTAACCTCTCTGCAGGAAGTTCTATTTCAGGATTCTACACCTAGCCTCTCCAATGGAGAAGGTTCCTATAGTCAGGCTTTCCTGGGCACTGGCTGGAAGGAGGATCTGGCGGGCAGATGGGTGCTCCCACTCACAATTTTTTTTTTAAAACAGCAACTTTTCCAAGTGTATATTCAATTTGGGATGGCACAATTTTTAGAGGTGGAAAAGGCTCATTACTAGTTAAGTTATCAGAGGTTTAGTACATAATAAGGAGGGCCAGGGAGAAAGCTCAGCAGCATAAGCACGTGCCTGGCAAGTGCAAGGTTCTGAGTCTGACCCCTGGTATGAAAAGTAAAATAAAAAAGGAAAGAAAAAGAAAGCTATGCTCTACTTGCTACACATTTGTGCAAATTTATATTTAACTCTAATGTCATCATTCAGCGGAAGAGAGAAAAAAGTCATTCCTTAGAATTGGGTTAGCCAATGTGAAGCCAATAAGCACCACTATTCACGTTTATATTTATACTTATATGTATGTTATTAAAATTAAACTTGTTTTTCAGTCAAGTTTGTATTAGGTTGTCCCTCCAAAGCCTCATGTAAATCATGGGATTGTCAAGGATGCGGCTCAAGGAGCGGAGCCAAAGGGCGGGGAAACTTGAGGGGCGTGGCTAAGAGAGACATCAACCATTAAACTGACAGCACGTGCTGTCAGAGGATCCCTCCCCTCCCCCCAGGCAGCGGTCTCTTGGAGGTATGGAGCGAATCGTCCTGGACATGGCAGCGTACTCTCAAGGTCTTGCTATGTAATTCCAGCTGCTTTAAATTATGAAACCTCCAGTAACTGTGAGCTAAATAAACCTTTCCTTCCCTAAGCTTGTGTGTCAGGTATTTGTCTCAGCAATGACAGATCAGTGACTAAGACACAAGGCACTGTGGAAGAAATAATAACTGACCAACAAATAACAGTTATTCTAAAATAGTTTGCTTCTTTCTTAGTGGCAAAATTTCCTTTGTGAAAGAAAACAATATTTACAAAAATCATTTAACATATTTTATAATGACCAAGCTAATAACTTGACGAATGAGCTGACAGTGCCATACCTGAACCTGTGATATCAGAAGATTCTTATAATCAAGGTGGCACAACTATCTCAGCAACAGTGACAAACCTAGAGCTGAGCAACTCCACCCCCACGGCCACTCACACTGCATAGCCCACGCCCTGGCAGAGATGGTGATGAGGGACACCAGTGCCAAGAAGAAGAAAAACAAGTGAGAGAAAGAGACGCTGGAGCTGTGCAGAATCTGCACAGAATCACGAAGAACTGTCATTTATCTTAAGCTGGTTTTCTGGACGCAGTGCCAAGAGGCAGACAAAGCATCCTGCGTGCTTGATATCAGAATCGAAGTTTCAAATAGAGGCTGTTGGGATGTGGGTCTGAATTTGACCCATTTTAAGAACACTCCCTCTCCACACATTACACAATCTCCAATTAAGTTAAATGTGTTCACTACACTGGTTTACATGCACTGGCTCAATATTATCTAAACAGTCATAATGAAGTAAATTGGAGAGAGATCAGTAGTCACTAAGCATTTGCTTTAGTTATTGATTGCCTAACTCCAGAAGGAATTAAAAATAGGAGTAACCAATGAAAGGAGTACAGCATGAGTAACTCTTAGGGCACAAAGGCATATTGGATAAGTAAAAGCATCATCAAAGCAACAAGGGAAGGATACATTTACCTCTCAAATTAGTAAAGAATTTTTCTGGTGTAGATATCATGGTAAATTCACACAATTGCTACTGAGAGTATAAAGTAACAAAATTGTTTAGAAAATAACTTACCACTATATATAAAGTCTATTATGTCATTATGCTCTACAATATACTATATTCACCACTCAGTATAGCACCAATGTATTATATCTGAATCAAGAAATTCATATGGAAAAGATATTCTTCAGAATACTTGAAACAAATTAAAATTGAGAAGTGATTAAGCAAATTGTAGTAAATGCAGACTCATTAAAATATGTTAACAGAGTTTTAATAACATGGAAAAATGCTTAATTGCTTAAATTAATGCTTTAATTTAAGAAAAATGAATTATGTACTTGTATACCAACTTAAGTTCAATTTTATAAAAATATAACAAATTCTAAAATATCTTAACAATTTTTTCTAAATGATAAGGTTTTATCCATTCTAATTTCTCAATTTCTACCAAAAGAAGTTAATTTTCCATTTGAAAAAAAATGAGATAGTAATTCAGAATGATCTATAAATCAAGATGTGTTGTTTTGAGTCACACTGCATATAATTTCACCAGCTCTATTGGAAGTAGATGGATAAACAGAACTGAGTGGGAGTGGGTTTGATAGGAAAGAAGTGCTGGATTGTATTTCAGAACTCATTAAAATATAGACAGGTGCTTTCCACACTACAGTCTACAAGACCGAAAGCAGAAACATCATGCAACTCAGTCCTCCCGCGAGTACACAAGAGCTTTTCTGAGTCATAAGCAGAGTTTCAGGGCTGCTTACAAAATATTTTCACTATATGTGCTGCAGAGGCATGAACTTTAAAACAATAGAACATACCAATTACTAACTGTATTTGAAATGGTTATAAATTTATAAACTTTATACACGTAGTAATAATTCCTACTTTGCAGAGTTGTTAAAAGGTTTCCACCATGAGGTCTGATATAGAACATATGCAATAAAAGTGGCCATAACTGGTTTGCAAAAGGGCCTAGAAATCATTGACTGCTGAACTGAAAAACACGGATCAAACAGGAGCCCACACTGCAGCACTGAGAATTACAACACAGTGATGCACACTTCCGGATGAGAAATGCTCAGAAATGCTGCTGCCTGAGGGCCGCGTCAGGGAATCCGCTCAATGAGGAAGTAGTATCGGCTGCCACGTTAGACTTGAAGTTGTCTAAGTTCTTTTGCCTTGAATTTAACAACACTGTATAATATCTCCCAGTCCACCTTTCAATTGCTATTTCTTACATTATGTATGTACCCTAAACCACTTCCTCCCTGTATTCTACTTTTCTCCTTTATAACCTGCCTCTGCTTGTCTTGAATGAACAGCCAAATGAAGGATTATGAAGATAACCTTGAGCGTGAGGCTATCTGCTATTGGGTTAAGCCATAGAGAGAAATCATAGCTTAGAATTCTTTGGAATCTTAGTCAATATTATACACATTGACATTGATGACTTTTTAAGTGTGTTTATGTTTCTTGAAACAAAAATATAAACGTTAAATTGGACTCAGCAGTTTGGTTCCTAGCGGCTGTAGCTGCAGACACAGCTTACCGTCACAGCGGGCTTCCCGTGGCTGTTCCATCCGGAAGCCCATCTCATCTCTGCCGATGCCCCCTTGGAATACATGTCCTGAGGTGAATAACCTGTATTTCGTCTTTAAAAGTATGATAAAAAATTTTGTGATCAAAATCTGTCAAAATCAGTTGCTTAGTGGGAAAGTTGTCTCACTAACTAGTCAAGCGTGGACTTTAAGTCCACACTGCCTCAACTGACCGAAGCCGGTATCCTCTGTGAGCTGCAGACTCTGTCTTCTTCATGTGCTTTCTTTCATTTGTCTCCCTCATCCTCACCATCAGCACCCAGACTCTGTTGTTCTTCATCATGTTAGGAGGCTAAAAGATGACAAAACATGAAACAATGAGCTATTTGTTCATTCCCTCAATAAACAACGTGTCGAATTCTACCATCTGCTGTCCAAGGCTAGGGGCGGGGGATTCAGCAGAGATGTAGTCTTCGTGGAGCTGTGAGTGTAGCGCTCACACAGAGATGAACTGAATAAACATATGACTGATTCTGTGCCCAGAAGCCAAGATTAAAGGAAACAAGAATCCCAGAGAATTATACTAAAGAGTGGCAGCAACTTGAGAGACAGAGATAGCGAAGGTCAGAAAAGTCTTCCTGCAAGTGAGTGGTGATGGAAGGCCACAGAGGAGGTTGCTGGATGAATCATTTGTGAGAGTAAAACTCTTCCGGTGAAAAGAACCTGTGCAAACATACTGGGAGAAAAGAAATTGCGGACACTGAGGGATTAAAGCACTATATGGAACCCCTTTTGAGATGGCTCCATCTTCCAATTTAAGATGCTAGCATCACCATCTGCCGCTCTCTACTGCGCAGGTTATCAACTTCGCTAATCACTTTTACTTCTGTCTTTTCCGCTGTCCTTGCATACAAAGCATAATATGTTTTCTTTTGGGTGTCTTCCGAGTTGAGACTCAAAGATGTAACATGAAGAGGGACATGATCAAGGGTTAAAAACACGTATAAACCCACCACATAGAAAACCAGTGTTGTATACCAAGAATAGGCTCTAGTCAGTACGCCTTCGCGACTTCAACATAGCCCATGGACGAGGGGGAGGATCCCAGCACATAGGTATCTGGAGACAGTGGGGGTCGGGAGCGGGGGCTGCTGGGGAGAATCACACATTGGGAAGTCTTGGAAGTCGAAGCCAAAGCACGGAATTGGGTCATGAAATTATACAAAATTTCATGTCTGTCTCTAAAGCAGTAAAAAAAAAAAAAGATAAAAATAATTTTTGGAAAATTTATTTGAAGGCCGGCCAACTAGCTCAGCAGATTAAAGTGCCTGCAAGCAGATGAAGCGGGTGGGGGTTCACACCCCAGCCGTGCCATGAAAGTCCCGCCCCTGGGGCACACTGAGAGGGCAATTGCGACTGGGCATGGTGACACGCTCGCTCGTGTAATCCCAGCTGTTGGGAGGCTGTAAACAGGAGGATCACTATGAGTCTGAGCTAGTAGTGAGACCCTAAACATGCTAGAGACCCTTCCCTAAAATACAGGGCAAGAAAAGGAAAAACAAATGTATTTGAGGTGAGTACAGATAACTTATTTACTTAGTGACATGTAGTTACTATAAAGATGCAAGGGGTGAATCACCTTCTAATGTTCACCATCCCCGCTAAGCACTGCATCCCAACATGAGGTTTGCCAACGGCATGCTCCAGATTGCCCTGCAGTAGATGTGTAGCAATGCTACCTGGGCCTACCCCAGATCGCCTGAAAATCTCTGAGATGGGCTGGAGATTGTGCGCTTCAGCATTCACCCTGCTGACATGTGTGCAACACAGACACACAGCCTGGGGGTTCAAACCAGAGCAGAAGATGCTGGAGTCAATCCGCTAGCTGGGCTGCTCTTACTGTAATCCTCTTGGGTATCACAGGCTACACTGGCTGCCATGGAGATCCAGGAACAAAGGCTACCTGAGAACTGTTTCAAAGGAAGCACTATCAGGATGTCAAGACCGGGTTTGGGAAATGAGAAGGAGGGAAGCACCTAGGAGAACTGTCCTCGCTGCATTCTGAGGGTCAGCTAGGGACCACGGGTAACTATTAGGCCTTCACTTACCAGGGATGCTATTATCAGTGAGGAGAAAGAACAAAGCTGAGGCCTGCTGGGAAGAGAAAGGGTCTTAAAAATAAAAGGACGGAAAGCAGAAGGAAAGCAGCCTTAGGGAGAAAGCAACCCGAGCTGCAGAGCGGAGGGAGCTGTCAATTAGAATAAATTCATCATGTAAGAAGTTGGCATAGACTTGCCTCTCGCTGCAAAGGTGTTTATCAGAGTAGAGTGCGGCCGGAGAGAGGCAGGCAGATGGCATAAGAGGGAAGCGCAGGCAGAGAGGCCGAGCAGAGATGATGGGGCAGGAGTGGATGCGGAAACGCAGAGAGTCCCGAGTCTTAGTGAGGAAAGACAAAGATGGTTAAGGACTTCGAAATGACAAAGTTTTGTCATTTACAGGCAATTCTGAAATCAAAGGAGGAAAGGAAGATAGCTGGGTATGCAATATTATTTCTTGTGTATTTTTCTAGCAATCTTTTATGCTTTATAATGCCAAATGTAGATATAAACACCGGTAGACAGAGAAGAGATACAAGAGAAAGTTTGTGGGGATTTTTTTATTTTTATTTTTACTCTTCCTTCAACTAGGAAACTATACCGTAAAGACATGCTTTAAACATTTTACTAGGGTATCGATACAAAACTTGCTTAAGTATATGTACATTTTATGAGTAAATGTTACTTTTAATGAAAGATGCTTATTCTCCTGTTGCTTTTAAATCAAATATTTATAAACATCTTTGATACCTGTGAACGAGAGCACTATCACATCAAACAACCGTGGCATGCGAAATTTGAGAGACCAAACTGTGCAAGCTGTGTGCTGACAGGCTGGTTAGGTTTTGGAAATCTTAGATGAGTAGCAACTGGCAATAAAGCTGTTTAAAATCCCTTTTGTGCAGGATCCATTGTGTTGATCCTGTTTTGTCTAAAATGGATGGAGCTGATATCCCCACCTAGAGGATTTATAGGACTTTGCAGATTTTACCAAACCTACATCCCTGGATTTGAAATTTTCTGTGTATCTCTCTCTGTCCTTCCTTCCGTTCTTCCAAGATATGAAAGGTTTCAGGGAATCTACTTAAAATCTAGGATGATTAGGAACAAGGCACAAATGGATGAATATGCCAATAAGCATGCAGGATAGACTGCAATTAACAAACAAGGCTGAAATTTTATTTTTACACAATCACTAGGAAAGCAGACCAAGCACAAATATAAATATGCAGTCATCTGTGTAAAACAGCAATATTATAACAGCACTAACTGAGATCGTATAGGCAATTTTCATAAAATAAACATCAAATATTAATCTACTTAAATTCTTTTTTATGTTGAGTCCTGCATTTCTTTAAGAGCTTCCCTCTTTTTAAATATTACCTCCACTAGACAAAAGTTTTTTTCATTTTCTCTTGTCTTGGAGAAGTACATGCAGTTAATTGTGTCAAATAGACCCTGTGGCCCCATCTTCAATTTTTCTGAATTTCTTTCTTACTTATAAGAATGATTACAAATTTGCCCTCCAAAATAATGGATTTTAAATGTATGCAAAGGCTATGCAATGTCTGTCCCTTTTGAAGGAAGCTAAAGTAGAAAATGATTATTTGAGTTATTTTGCTCACTCCCTGCTGCTTCTAAAGGTGACACATTAACATATTCAGCAGATGGTGGGTAGTGTCGAGGTTGGGGAGAACAGTTTTCAGCTTCATTTATTTTGTTAGGAATTACAGATAACTCATTTTGTGCCTTAAAGTGAATTTCTTTTATTAGTCATGTGTCTCCATTATCACTGTGCCATCTCTGTGTGCACTGCTATCTTTATCTAGATGAATATGCTGAATTTCTTTCAAATTATCCTCTTTACTCTCAGTCTCAGGATCTACTTGACTATGAGGGATTCCATTTCTGGTGTCCTGGGAACTTGCAGTACTCAAAGATTTCACTGTAGCAGCCTCTGGGGCAGCGCCCGAGTCACATAGTACAGGCTCCACCCCTCTCCCACGTTCCCAAGTCCGTTGCTTTCCTTTCATGGTTCCTGTTAAGGTCAGTTCTGTGGCTCTCCTTAGCATGCTGGAATCTGCCTTGCTCTCACCAAGTACATTTTCTTCTTCTCTTTCTATTGTTTTTGTCTCTAGGTCTTCAGGGCCATCCTCTTTGGACGATGCATTTGTTCTGGCACTCACTTGCTCGCTGATGGGGAGATGCCAGATGGCGCGAGCAGCAGGAGGGGAAGCGCTGCAGTCCTGGGGGAGCTCGGGTGCATCTTGGCGCGGAACAGACTCTGTCATCGTAAACAGTGGGTGATCCTTGGACTGTGCCCTGGAAATGGGTGAGGAGTCACAAATTTCTGTGCTAGACAGATTCATTCCTACATCATCTTCATGTTCCATAATGGGACTTTCCAAAAATGGATGTGATATTTCAGACTTTATCATTGATGTTCGTGCTCCATCTCCAACCTGTCTATGGCCTGAGCTAGGTTCTACAGGTTGTAAAACTTGATTTGGATCCAAAGGGTGTTCTTCATTGGAGGTGTCAGTCTTGTAGACACCCAGGTTTTGTGTTTGGTTTCTTAGCATCAGAGAAGAATGGTTTAGTTGATTGGCCTTTGACGTGTTTTGCTCTACATTCTCAGTGGGATTTGTTACCTTGTGGCCACCTGTCCCCCTGGTAGGATGAGATGGAAAAATCGAATTTCTAACATTTTCCAAAGTATCTGGTAAATAACTAGGCTCTTCCAGCAGGAGCTGGGTTGTACCTTTCTGTGGTTCTGCTGAAAATTGAGTGAATGAGGGGCTATCTTTATCATCACTAGCTCTAGGCTGGGGCAAGCCGGGTCCCTCTGCATTAGGGAAAAATCCAGATGGGTCCCAGTCATCCTCCACAGAGCTCTGCTTGCCTGCAAGCAGCGCCTTAGCCACAAAGGCAGGAGCACTTGTACTGTTTCTTTTATAAAATGGGGTCTGCTTTGAGGCCTGTTTAAAACACAACCTTTCTGGAGTGAGCTCAACACAGCAGTGACTCTCTGGCTGCTCAGGGAAATCTGTAGAAGACCCAAGATTTATTGTGCTTTTTTTCTCAGAAGTTTTAAGTAATTCTTTAGGAGGCATTGAAACTTGTTTATGTTTCCTTAGGGGCTCTGCTAAGGGTTTTTCTGGATGGACTCTGACTTTTCTAAAAGGGTGTAAATTTAATTTTAACCTTAAATTTTGTCTTTTAACTTTACCTTTGAGATCCACTTGCTTGGTTTTCTTCTTTCTCAGAACCTGTGATGCAGGAAACCACCTCCCACGTTTGTTTTTGTCCCCAAGGCTGCTACACTTTTTGAGGTCCCACTTGAGTGACTGCTTTCCATGACCTCCTTGCTGTTGCCAGTGAGTCAGTGTTTTAGGTGACACAACCAACTTCTTTTTTCCTACTACCTCGGGAAGGTAGGAATTAACCTTCTTTGGAGAGTAAGTTCTTTTGACGTTCATTGATGACTTTGAAAAGTCTATGGCATCTTCTTTCTTAAGAAATTTTTCTATAGCACTATTAATTCGGATTTGTTCTTCATCACACTTTGGGGATTTGGTACAACTGAGCCTTGCTTCTTTCATATAATCTTGGAATTGATCACAGAGGACATATTTACAGGAAAGAGCATTGTTTGGCTGAAAATATCCTGGCTTGCTGCATTTTAACAGTCTGTAAGGATTGTCGTATTTTGATCTATGGCTGTATGAGACCTTTTGTACACATTGTTCCTCCGGCCCACAAGGCTTGAATGTTGCGCTGGAAATCAAATGTGTCTTCTGGTGACCCTGTAAGCCATTGTCTTCCTTTCCTATTGGACGCTGCCATGGCCCATTTGTTAAATGCTTCTCAAGACTGACTGTTGCCAAAGCGGAAGAGGATGCTGCATATCTTCTCAATGTGTCACTGCTGATATCTGCAGAAGAATAGACACAGGAATTTAGCACTGGGCATAGTTTTATTACCCCGACCAATAGATGCTTTGGAACCTGCTGAAAAAAAAAAATATATATATATGTATATATATATATATATATATATATATATATATATACATATATATATGTATATATATAAATTATTCCTCTAGTTATGTGAACTCCTGAATATTTGCTCATTTTTAGCCAATCACTGAAAACGTTTTGGCAGTTTGGTGTGTTTACAATGGCATACACTAGGACACCATCCTCGTCAGTTGCAATGCTGAATTAAACGTTATGAAATTAGAAGTATAAATGTTACTCAGAGGCATACACCTTTCTACTACACGGGGTAGGATAATCTTAAAGGTAAAGAACACTTAAGTCTTTATCAAATGGAGCTCAAATATTGGCCAGACTGTGTGAGTAATATTAAATAATGGTCATGTTTCAAATAGAAAAGGAAACAAGAAATATCTATTGATTCGATGGAAACAGGCATCTTTCTGTTTCCTGTAACTTAATACAACACTCATGAAATATTTGCCAAACAAATAGGTTTAGAATACGGCCTGTTCTGTACGGCACAAACTTCTACTTAGGACTAGGAAATGGCACAAGCAATGTAAGACTGAAGGTGTGCGTCGAATAAGGCAAGCAACAGGATAATAATGACATCGTCCATTAAACACAACTAAGAGCGAAGCTTTGTGCTCCAATTTAAATATTCATGATCTTATTTGATCCCCAAGACCCATAACCCATTGGAAAAGCCTTATTATAATCATTTTTGTAGAGGAAGAAACAAGTTGAGAGAGGTTCCTGTTTTCTACTAGTTGTATACCGACAGGATAATGTGCCAAAGTCTTGCACCCAGGTCTGGTCTGACTTTAAATTCTGTCCTCTTAACCAGCGTGAATACTAAGATGAAAATTACGTCTTATCATTCTACTTTCTCCCGTTCATGACATTGTTTTATTCAGGAGACAATGGGAGTATTTCTATTCTGGAAGGAAAAAGAAAAAAGAAACGTAATCTATGATCTGCCTCCTAACTTTGTGTGTGGCCCTCAAGAAACTGCGCACTCTCTAGGTATCAGAAGGTCAGACCAAATGGAAACTTTATGCAAGCATGGAAATTACAGGAGGAAAGAATGAGCAGCTGTTATCTGATTTGCAGAGTTCTGGAAACCCAAGATAAATAATAAGGACTATTAAGCCAGATCACCTCTAAAGACCACTCTGCCTTGCAAGCCTGTAGTTCTGTGTTTCTGAGCTATCTGGCATAAGCATACTGGCAGCACTTCCTACAGACCTCTAGTCAAGGCAGCAAGCGTGACATCGGCTGTTTTCTTCTCAAATACCTGCCCTTTCAAGCTCCAGTGCAACGCTCAATATGTAGCCGAATATCAGGGGTTTTCAACAGTAATTGTATCACTCTGAAAAAACCACTGGCTTCTGTTTGAAACAGAAGACTGGCTTTGTAAGGGTTAGGAAGCTGCTTTCTGTTCAGGTAGACATTTTCCATGAGGAATTACATTTAAAGCGATGGACAGAGCTAAAAGCTAAACTGCAACATCTGCCTAAGGTATAAAGACGAGCATTCATTTCTTTATAAAATAAACCCAGTACTTTCTGGCTTCATGGTAGATGTTTCTTTCCTTGGCCATCTCTCTCTTTAGTCAAATCATCAGCTTCCGGAACTGGCAAGTACTAGAGTGTGAAGAAAACAATTAAATAAATTCACATCCTGCCCAGGTCACACATAAAATAACAGGTCTGTCCCTTTTCACTTGTCCTCTGATTTATCCTTGCGGCCAGATCTCCACGCTAAGAACTTCAAAACCCTCTGTCATTCATATTCTGAGAGGAAGCGCTGTGTGTGTTGTAAACTAATTCAGCTAAGTGACAGGAACCTCCTTACAGAGCAGCTGTCAAAGTCTTCACTGCTGAACCTGAAAGCATTGGCTTACTGTGCAGGAAGAGAAAGGGAGACGTTTAATTCATTGCCTCCACCTAAATATTGACATTGCCCATGTACAGTGGGTAGATGTCACGGCCGGACGCACTTGGCTCCCAACACGGGACAATGAATGAAGTCCTGACTTTCCCTGAACTGGGAAGTTATCATCCTTGACAGCTCAGCAAGCAAAGTACGTTTCTTGACACCGTTCCTGAAATGAATCACTAGCGCTAGAAGCCCCATTCTTCTCACATGTCATGCTCCAGGAAGGTTGCTTACTGCAGAATTGGCATGAGTGCTCGAAGGATGTTGGAATGAAAGCTGATACTCTCCTTCCCATAAATCTCCACAGCTATATTGCTATTTAAAAGCTTTCTCTCCTTTTTCTTTTTTTTTAAGGTTGTTAGGTGTTGAATCTCAAAATTCTCTTTCAGTAGACAGGAGATGCACTTTCAACCCCTGAGGTACAGACACACCATCTTACACCTCAACCCACACACACACACACACACACACGCATGTACACATGCACGCACACGCACAGGCACTCTTTAGATCTGCAGAAGAGAAACAACTCTGCTTTCATGAGCTTTACAGGACTTCCCTGTTGAGGAAATTAAAGAGACTTCCTCCTCCAGAGGGAATTAAATAGAGCAGGATTTTCTGAAATAAGACAAACTCACCTATTGTTTCTGTGACAAGCTGTGGCAGTATTTGGGATTGGGCTTCTCTGCGTGTGAGGCTCCTCAGCTTTTCAACGCTTTTTGCACAACGTCTTGTACCTAAACCTGCGTCATTAAAAGCAGCCCTTTTCCCGGGAGGCCCTGTGCATCCCGCCTGCTTCAATCTGCTGTCCAAGCACAAGAAAGCATTCCCTTTCCCTTTCAGGTCTCTAAATGATCCATCAAGGGCTATGGACTCAGAGGCCAGGGCTGCTTGCTGGCTGTTTTCCTGTAAAAGTGGCATTCCCTTTTCGGGCTGCATGATGGACATGACCTTTATCTCGTTTTCCTGAGTTAAGTGGCAGTTACAGTATCCTTTAGCGGGGTAATTTCTTGCCTCATGAGCGCGCGGGGATTCATTGAAGGTTCCACAACAAAGGTTTTCTGTGGTGCGTTCATTCGCTTTGCCTTGTCGGAGTTTCCAGTTAAATACAACTAAACCTACACAAGTGAGACCAACAGCTCCTGTGACAAATAGAGGGACCATTAAACGACAACATCATGGGAAGAGACATATAAATCAGCAGGCATGAAATCTACAAACACAGAGGTTTATGGCTTAAAGGGCATCAGAATGGGTATGAAGTTCATCACCCTTAGGAAAAGTAGTAGGCCAGACATTGTAATGTACATTATTCAGCTTTCCAATATCTATCTGTCTGTCTATCTGTCTATCATCTATCAATCACCTAGAATCCCTTCAATAAAAAAGAGCTTTCCATAGACTGAGATTCACCTAAGAACAAATCATTGCTGCATTAAAATTATATTTCTGATATAACAAACTAACATAATTCCCAGTTTCCTATTCCTTAATGTCATAGCTAATTACAAAAGACTAAAAACCTCATATAGTCTAACTTCATCTCCCTAAAAGATCAAACTGATCCTATGTGCCATTGCCATATTTTAATCATTCCCTGAAGATTACCATTACTCCAGCTCATTGGCTTCCCATTATCAAAAAGGCCAAAGTCTTTAGCGCTCATGATTCACGACAGTCTGGCTCCTATCTCCTTAACTAGCTTTATTTTTCATTATTCTTTGCATTCAAGCACTATATTTCCAATTACTTAATTCATTATTAGTCTGAAGACCTACTTCATAGCCTTTGTGGGTAATCTCAGTAATGCTTGAAACACAATTTCATCTCTCGCTTCCATATTGGTTTATGTTAATTAGTTTGTACAAGGTCTACAGGGTCTTGCTATTACGGATCAGACTGTAGTGGTCGTCTTATTTTCAGCCTCCCAAGCACTGGGATTTCAGGTGCACACCACCGCGCCCAATCTCAATCCCTTTCTCAGCATTCCCTGAGGGCAGCGGCAGCATGGCATGCTCGGGATCAAACTCTGTTCCCTGTCCTGCTTAAGCAGGTGTTTTAGTCCATTGAGCTATCTGGCTGGCCCTCTCTCTGCTTATTTAAATTTTATTTATATTTGCATATTTTATGCAGTGCCTCCAAATTCCTTGATTTTTTTTCTGTTTCTTCCCTCCTGCAAAGATCTTGGCAACCCAAGGATCTGTCAGTGGGTTCTCCCTATAGTTTGGACCACTTTGGCCTTCTGTTCTATATCTGTGCCACGAAAAGGTAAGCAGTATACAATCCCCGGTGGCCTGGTACTGTCCTTTCATGTGGTCATGAAGACAAAGGCCAGTACAGATTGAATAAAGAGCGCTGAGCTCGAAGGTCAGGCATCCTACACTCCGGGTCTCACTTCAGACAAGTCAGTTTCCTCTGGAAGTCAGTACGGTGGGTGAGAGGACCCAGCCTCCCAGTCATGGCACTCCAGTGCTGGCAGTATTCATAAACAGGTGAAATTTTGAACTTGAAAGAAAAGGGAGGTCGTCAGGCATGGTTGTGTCAGTTTTTTACTTAAAGGTAAAGACAAGACAATAGCTGTCTATGGTCAGATATTGCAAACGCTGTACACTACACAGCAGGGCTTGAGGTATTATATTCAATTTACTTCACCGTGTCCTCTCAGAAAGTACTGTAACATTTTCAAATAGTTTCTTCTCTATTAATGATGCAATATCTTCTGGAAGTTGTAGAAAAAAATGTATCATACCACTTTATTGTCAGATCATAGTGTATGAGTTATCTCAAACAAAGACATGGGTTTGTTGTTGTTATCTTGTTTTCAGGGAATGCAGGAAAAATTGAAGGAGACACTTCATATTCTTGGCTTTTCTGTTGTTACTATAGTTATTAGCATATGTTAAAATAAAAATCAATCAATTTCCTGGGGATGGCATCTACACATAGCATTTAATGTGCTTTGATCCTTTCCACCCTCTCTATTAGGGGATTGGGTTTTAATACATTTAAAAAGTATAAGGAAAATAAATTTTAAATATTCCTTATCTCTTACCTAGAATAAGAAATTTCAGGGCTCACACTCCTATTCTGAGTTTTAAACTGAGTGTTTCTAATATCCCTGAGCCTTCTTTTTCTTCTTTTCTCAAGTAGTGATAACTAATGCTACACAGAGACTAGGTGAGATAATATGTGTGATTTGTGGAACACGGCGCTTTGAAATATGTAATACAATTCAGCAAATGGCCGTTGTGGTGAATGTAATTGCTGCCTTTGTTAGTTTGCTGTCACTGTGACAAAGTCCTTGAGGTGATCAACATAAAAAGAAAGAAAGGTATATTTAGGCAAATCACAACCATTTAACTGGTGCTATCACTTGGGATTTGTGTGGCTGAAGTAGATCAACTATTAAAGGAAAAAAGCAAAATCATTAAGAGAATATCTTCATGACTGATGAATTGCTAAAGCAGGTCAGAGGGCTAGCCAGCTAGCTCAGTGGACTAAAGCACCTGCTTAGGCAGATTCAGGGATGAGGGTTTGATCCCAGGCCTGATCCAGGCTGTGTCAGCCCTGCCCCTGGGGTACACTGAGACAGAGGTTGAGACTGGGCATAGTGGCACATGTCTGTAATCCCAGTGCTTTGGAAGCTGAAAACAAGAAGATCAATACAAGCCTGATCTATGTAGTGAGATCCTGTAGACCCTGTATTAAATACATTTTAAAAAATAGAATATAGCAAGTCAGAAAGGAAAGAAAGACCTATGTATTCTAAAGTTGCCTACCAGTCAGTTATGTGAGATGGCATAACCTAACGAAAGGTTCCCTTCTCCACCTCAGATTGTGTCTAAGTGGGATGGACTTGCTCACTCTCCTACTGTCAAGGCTGGATATGAGGTTGTGTCTTCTGTATTAGATGTGGTCACTGGCTGTCAGAGCAGAGAACACGAGGAGGGACTGCAGCTTGTAGTCAGACTAGAAGGGCTCTTCAGTGGACCCTGTTTCTGTTTTTACTAAATGTTTCAATAACCTTTCTGAGTTGGCCAAAACCAATAAGGTGAAGTAAGTGATAACTTTTCTTAGAAGCACTGAAAGCACATGGCCACTTCATAAGAATTTTATCTACCAGGCCACAGAGTAAGGATGCCAAGATCTTAGTGTTTGGTGTGAAATATCTACTGGTTAGTTTTAAGTACTGAACATACAGTTATTAATATTCCTCTTAATTGTTATGTCCTAGTAATGGCTGAAAGGCCAAGTGTAATCTTAGGCAAAATTATAGGTCTCTTTCCCACAATGTAGAGGTACATATAACCCACCATAATTATTCAGAAAGAGGTGAATCTTAAAGGAACAAACAGCATAACATCAGTCTTTTTAAAGAAGAGTGTACCCTCAAAAAAGTATATTAAAAAATTAGTCAATGAAAAATATTTACTATGATTACTTTCCACACTACCAATCGACATACTTATAATCACATATATAATTTATCAGAAATTCCCTTGGTGTATTAAACTTTCTACAACTCTTGCACTCTTCCAGAATTTGTACATGTCTCCATAATGAAGAAAAGCTGTTTTTCTTAGAAGAATGTACTTCTGAATATGTATTTCTAAAAATGTTTAAGATATTAAAAGCTGATAGCATAGCCTATCATTTCAGTATCTGTGTGCTTTTCTGCCTCCCCCCGCCCCAGAACCAGGGATTGAACTCAGGACCTTGTGCTTGCCAAACAGGCATTCATGTCACTGAGCCAATTCCCCAGCCCTTTTCTCTCTTTTTATTAGAATATCTATTAGTTACCTAGTTCTGGTATTCTAAGAAATGTGTTTAAAACTAGACCGCTACCCTATCACTTATGTCAGTTATGGTAAATGTCTTAACACATACAATTATTAACCTAGCTAAATGGATTTTAAAACAATTTATCTTACTGAGATAAAAGTTAGTTTGATTACTGCTCGTGGTAGTGCCATTGTGTAGAACAGATGGTCTTCTGTTCTATCCAGATTAACACTGTAACTCGGGAGTCCAGAACCTGATGTTCATGTAATCCAAAAGTAACTTGCAATTGAGTAATTGAGTTAACTCACCAGGAACTTGTTACTGAGTAAGGATTTATAGCATATACTCCAAATGCACGACTTCAGTCCTGGGTGCCATCTGTGTTTTGTTTCTAGTCCTCCAAACTTCCACACACATGCTAAAACCCCCCCACACACAAACACACAGATAACACCACCGTTCCCACCACGATCAACAGTGTCTTTCACAGTGTACTAAGAGCTGCATAACTCAAGAATTCTTGTGCATATTTGGGCTTCAATTAATGACATCACTTGCTACCTTTCATTGAATGAGAACTGATGATAGTTAAAGCATATATTCTAAACTATCATTTAAAAGTATTTAAGGGTTGAATATTATCTTCTCCTTGGGTTGCCTGGGGGAAGCATGGGACTATTTTTTTTTTAAGTTAAATAAGCAAATGTTCTCCATGAATCCGGCAGAAAATCTGAGGCCCACAAAGACTAAGTAATTTGCAGCAGGTTAGACAGCTTGTGGGAACAGAGCCAGAATTCTAACTAGGACAGTTCAGTTCCACAGCTACTGAGCTATGCAAGCACAGTACATTAGGAGGTCTGTGATTAGCATCTGGCATCTTCTCATGGACCTCAGAAGCTCACTGTCTATTGCCACAGCGTGGAAAGGCACAGAAATGCAAGGGTCTCGGGGAGTGTATTTGTGTCTGATCAAATTACAATGCTTAGTTCCTAGGGTCATAATGCCCCAGTACTCCTCAGTAAATGTACAGCTGATCAAATGTAGATCGTATTCCAACAAGAAAACCAAAGTCTAGATAATGAGATAACTTATTCATGATTGTAGTGTTAACTGTATTAGGATGAGAACTGGAGTCCCAGGCTCATCCCAGCATGTTAGACAGCTGCCCTGAAACAGACCTTCTTGGACCAGAGACAACTGGACTATCATCCTTCTCCATGAGCTGTCAGTTTCTCCCGTGCGTAGTCCTTGTGGTACCACCCTGTTCCCTGAGAAAGGCCACATTTAGTGGGCTCACAAACATGGCCACCAGATGGAAGAAGAGTAGGGCACAGCTCTCCCTGACATACCTGCAAAGCCGAGCACCGTCAGCAGGGCCACATCCTGCCCTGGGAGGAGAGGATGCCCGCCCTCCAAAACCAGAGTGAGGTTGGGAGCCCTGGACTCACAGTTGGCTTCGGATAGCCTCAGCACACTCTTGGGGACCGCAGACGAAAGGGACGGCTGGCAGTGTATGTCCATGCTGTTTCTCAGTATGTGAGCGGAAGACTTAATGTAGTTTCTTAAAAAGTGAACCAGTGGCTGCAGATCACACGTGCAGCTCCACTGGTTTCTGTCTAAGCTCAGAAGGCTTAACTGCTTCAGTGGAGTAAAAACATCCGGTATGTGGGCCAACCGATTTCGAGAAAGGTCCACTTCCTGTAGCTGAGGCAGTGGCCGGAAAGCTTCTTTGTCGATGTAGGAGATGAAATTGTTCGATAAATCCAGGTGTCTGAGACTGTGGAGATGCGTGCCTCCAAAAGAGCTGTTTGTGAGATTAGTGATCTGGTTGCCATCCAGCTGGAGCCGGGTTAGGGCCCTGGTGTTACGGAACCAGGCCCCTCGCAGGGTGCACAGAGCGTTGCTGCTGAGCACCAGTACCCGCAGGTGGAGGAGGTTGCCGAAGGTGTGGTCGGCCAGGGAAGAGCTGGACAGGCGGTTGTGCCCCAGCAGCAAGGTCTGCAGCTCGTGCAGCCCGTCCAGGGCATCCTCCCTCAGGTCCCTGATACCGTTCCTGCTCAGGGAGAGCAAGGCAAGATTAAACAAGAGAGACAGGTTGGTGCTCTCCACGGAGGAGAGGTGTCCATCGGTGACGATCAAAACCCTCGTGGTCGTGGGGGCTGCTGTGGGGAGAAAAGTACAGGGTAGAAGTGGGCTGCACAGGAGCGGGGGTGGGGGGAGCTGGTGGGCGGTGGAGGGAACGGGCGCCCTCAAAGGCCTGATGTGCTCACCTGCTAAGGAAAGCAAACAAAAGGAAAATGATCCCCCGATTTCTAACCATAAGGGGAAGCTGGCAAACTGTCAGAATGATGACTTCTCTTATTCTTTGCTACTGTGACATATTTGTTGGAGGCCAGAAACCCATCTGTCCCTTAAGTGGCAAAGTTAATTCATCGTTTGCGATTACCCTCCTTGATGTCATCTTGAAGGGGACTTTTCGGGTTTCCTCCCTCTGAGGCTGAGTCCTGACCTGATCCAGCTCTACCCTTCCCACACAGATCCAAGCAGAGCAGAGCTCTGGCCAGAGCGCCCCACCCTGTTTTGCACTAGCAATGCGTATCTGCGCCATCGTGTCAATCATCCTTTCTCTGAAACATTCAGGAGGGTGGTGCGGGAGAAGGAACACTGGTTTCTGCTTTTTAGCTCCGGGCTAAAAGTTGGCAACTTGGTAAGGATCTATATTCTCTCCAGACAACCTGAGGATCTGTCAGTGGGGTTCTCATTATAGTCGGGGCCCCCTTTGCCTCCTGTCTTATATCTGTGCCCACCAGTGAAGCCCATCGCGTGATGACAGGTGGTATTCAGAGCTTCCGACTGTTAAACCCTTCACCATAATCACCTCGGAGCCATCGCTGCTCTGTCATTAGAAATCAAAGCAGTTTTAACTCAATAAAGATGTATTATAATCAGGAGTTATTGTAACACATCTTTATCATGCTAAAATTGTTTTGACTGCAAATGACAGTGTCATAAGAAAAGAGGAACCCATTGTCCCTGGGAAGTCCATAGGTGACTGGAGAACAGCAAATCCTGGGGGGAAGCTGCTATTTCCTCAGGAAATTCAGGCAGCATGGCTGAAACAAAGAGATAAAAAATAAAATGTAAAGCACAAAGGCGGCTCAGAGTAGCTTCTGGAAGAATTGCTTCTATCCCTGAAGCACGAGCAGGCTTAAATGAGGGTTATTTTGCTCGGGTGTTGAGTTTTGTTTTGGTTTTTTTTTGTTTTTTTGTTTTGTTTTGTTTTGTTTTTTCACGTTTGTTATTGATCACTTGCACTCTATTCATTCTGGCCAGTTTGGCATTTTGTTACCTTCATCACTGTTTTTGTATGACATGGAGAAGTTTTATTTCCTAGGGGACCCTGGTCCTTCAGGGATTTGTCAACTCGGAAAGAGGAGGCTGGTGTTTCTGTCAATTAGCTCTTGTCTAAATCTAGAGAGAAATGCCACACACAGGTCAACCCTTTACTTCTCTGTGTTTACAGAACCTAGCTTCTTGCACAGTATTCTGTGAAAGAAGAGCTTATAGAAGTGCAGAGGTATAGTTGAGGAGCATTTATTTGTTGCAGATAGCAGCTCTCTCTGGTCCCTCTTACACACCAAATTCAGTGAGGTCAGGAACCCCGTATTAGAGGACAAAGAGTTGAATGTTAAAAGGTTCTCTATGTGATGGAGAGCAGCATATTCACCAGCTAGCTCTGAAAACTTCTTTTCCTGTCAGGAATGATGCTAATATCTACTCTCTAATTCTCATGGAGTCTTGGGATTTTAGAAATGAGAGAAATTATTTTTTTTCCTACTTGGTCTTCACTTAGTTTTGTTTCTGAATATTTTCCACTGGCAGAGCTTATAGCTTGTTTATCCCTTCATGAATATCAGGATGTAAATCACATTCTCTTCAAATTTGTTAATAAGGTGTCTTATTAAACTGTTGACTTAAGCAAGCAATATGTAATGAATACAGGCAGTGCATCTTGTTAGCATTTCTACAGCTCATTTACCACCAATAAAAAAAGACCAGACTCTCAAAATGAGATGCAGTTTGATAATAATCTGTTTCACTGGTACATCACTTAATCTTACTAATGCTGAACAATTGTCGTTCAGGTTTCTGATTCAATTGTATTTCTTGCAGATAGTGCTAAGGTTCAAGTCTATGCAAACTGCACAAAAACAGAATAAATCTCTATTCTTTGTCTTTAAAATTAGGTGCCTCAATGAAAAGGTAATATTTTTACAATAAATATACCTCAGTTACCTCTGACGGTTTTAAGCTCATTTTGGTTCACCACCAGGAATAGAAAAACAAACAAATGCTGGTGGTCTCCCCAGTTGGCTTGCTCTTTAAAGGGTTCCCTCTTCAGGCTGAGCCCAAAGAGCAGCTTGCTTAATGAAAGGCATAGCAATGAGTTTACCAGCTACATTGAACACTGATTTTCAAATGGATTAGTGGTATTACCTAAGACATAGGTTAGCTGATGACAGAGGGTCACATCTTCGGTACACACCATGCAAGACGGAGGACAAGCTGACACCAACTGGGACGTGATGGCAAAGAGGACGAGCCATCCACCTGAAAAGAGAAGAGGGGATGAGGCCCTTCACAATGCTTGCATATTGTTCCTGGCTTTGGCATGCACAGCTCCTGAGGCATTCTAATGATTTCTGCTTTGTAATGAACGCAGCGGCGTTCTCCCAAGATGCCAGGTGGATGGCCAACATTCTAAGTTTGCACCGTGTCATTCAGTGGGTCCCCTCCAAGGCGTACCTGTTAGGACGGATTACTACTTCCATGATGTTAGTGTGTGAAACACTCGACAGTTCATAATGTTTTTCAACCAACATCGTATTACTGAGCTTGCTGAATTCTGCGACCCGATTGGAGGCTGGGGAAAGTGAAGCCCGGGATACTTAATACAGACACCGCGGTCACAGTGCTAGTCGGGACTTAGCTGAGCTTTTACTTCGCATTCTTCACACTTTCTAGAACTCTTTCAAGCTGATCTCAGGCACTGAATTTTACATAATTGCAGCTGAATTATTTTATTTCTAAAATATTTTGATGCTACACTTGGGGAGAGAGCATGGAAGATGAAAATCACAGGTTTTGTGTAGCTTTGAATTTAGCTCTGTTACTCACTGATTAGAATATCTTCAAAAATATTTTATTTTTCTTATTTTCTGCTTTTTCATGTGTGAAATAGAAATAATAAATTCCTTCAGGACAGAGCATTATGAGAGCTAGATGAGAAACACTAAATGTTCAAGAAATGTTAAACTTTGCCAACATTTTTAGGGTTTTTTCAATGTTACAATAAAATACCAACACCATTCATATTTTAGCTCAAAAATGACCATTCATTTATAATGTGTTCTTTGGCTTATTTTAAAATGTAGAAGGCAGACTGCCACGGAGGCTTCTGTCCATACCAAATGACCCTTTGCAATCAAAGCAAAGTATAAAGAAACCACTAATTCTCTCATTCGTTCAATGTGTATTTGATGCAAATACGAGTCACTCTTGAGCTCAAAACACAACTCATGGCATAATAGGTTAGGGAGCGTCAAGGTCCTGCCTTCATGGTAGCATATTTTCCTAATAGAAACAAACAATAAGGAAAAAACAAAGGTCAGTATTAAGACACTTAACCATGTAGGATGCTATAGAATGAATAAATAATATGAGCAAAGAAGCTAGCATTAGCTTGGGGAGAATGTTCCCCAGTAACGTGCTACAGAAGGGAAAGATGGTAGGACCCCTGGGAGGTAGGACGGGTGTAGAGGCTCAAGCACAAGGGAGGCTTCATGTGAGGAGGCTGGTGTGGCCACACAGAGAGAGCATCAGGAAGTAAAGGTCTGGGAACGACAGGTTGGTATGTCCAGCTTCCAGATGAACGTCAGGTCTTTGGTTCTTTGTCTGAGCAAGATGGAGAGTAACTGTGTGTATTAGTTACTTTTTGCTCGTTGCTGGGACAAATACCCAACACTCAAAATGAAGGAAGGAGAGGTTTATTTAGCTCACAGTTCGTGGAGGTTTCAGTCCATTTTTGGTTGGCCCAAGGCTGAGTGGAACAGAGCAGAGAGCATCCAGTTCATGGCGGCGGAACAGCAACAAAATGGCGGCAGAGGTAGCCAACCAA
>PVJA010017768.1:0-41062 GCA_004027025.1 Myocastor coypus | reverse complement strand
CTTGAGCTCACTTTTGTAGCCCAGGCTGGTCTCAAACTCGCACCAATCCTCCTGCCTCAGCTTCCCGAGTGCTGGGATTACAGGCGTGAGCCACTACGCCCCGCTGTTTTTTGTCTTTTTGAGACAGGGTTTCAGTATGCAGTTCAGGCTGGCCTTGAGCTCACTTTTGTAGCCCAGGCTGGTCTCGAACTCACACTAATCCTCCTGCCTCAGCCTCCCAAGTGCTGGGACAACAGGCATGCGCCACCACGCCCGGCTCTCTATCCTTAAGATAACGTAGCTACGTAGCTCGTGGTAGCTTTGAACTCACTCTGTGGCCCAGGCTGGCCTTTAGCTCCAAGATGCCAGGCATGCCTCTGTGCTGAGCCTTGGTTGAGCTCTTGGGGGCCTTGCAGAGAGCCCCTGGTCTGTGCTAGATTCTCTGTGAGGGCGGGGGGAGGTCGGTCCTTCACCCAGAGTGGGTACCCAGGCCTCCTGTCCCCGCAGAGGTCTGTCTCAAGGACCCCATGTCCGTGGCCGACAGCCTCTACAACCTGCAGCTGGTGCAGGACTTCTGTGCCTCCCGCCTGCCCCGCGGCTGCCCCCTGTCCCTCGAGGACCTGCTTTACGTCCCGCCTCCCCTCAAGGTAAGGCAGCTTGTGGCCTGGGCCACTGACCCTGGCCTCTGGAGCGATTGCTGGGGGTGCTCATCTTCCGTCCCGCCTCCAGGTCAACCTGGTGGTGCTGCTTGCAGAGATGTTCACGTGCTTTGAGGTGCTGAAGCCGGACTTCGTGCAGGCCAAGGACTTACCCGACGGGCACGGTGAGGCTGGGGTCCTGCAGCCAGGGTCCCGGTGGGAGTTGGGAGGCCGTGCCCTGTCTGACTCTCTGCTCTGTGCCGCAGCCACCTCCCCCTGGGGCACCGAGGCCTCCCCGTCCCAGAACAACAGCGGCAGCAGGTATGGAGAGCTCCTTCGTAGCGAGGGCTCCTAGGCCCTGGGGTGCTGGCGTGGGTGGGGGTCAGGGGTCCCAAGGTTAAACTGCCTCTCTTGCCAGTTCTCCTGTGTTCAACTTCCGACACCCTCTGCTGTCACCCGGAGGCTCTCAGTCTCCACTTCGGGGATCAACAGGTGAGGAGCAGGAAAGGCATCTGTCACAGGGGATCCCCACCCAGAGGCCCCAACCTGCTTCCCAGAATCCCTCCTGTGGGCTTTCCCTGGGTCCATCAGGCCCCAAGGTGGCCCCAGGCTGACTTCCTCGTTGATAGCCCTCAGTGCCCATTTCTGGAAACCTCTGGTCCGCTAGACACTGGAGGACTCTCAGGCACATGGTGGCCTTGTAGAGCAGCCTGAGCCCAGCCAGGCTCCCTGGTGACCCCATTGTGACCCCCGCCCAACCTCCTTAGGCTCCCTGAAGTCCTCTCCGTCCATGTCTCACATGGAGGCCCTCGGCAAGGCCTGGAACCGGCAGCTCAGGTGAGTACATGTTGTGGCCCTGCGCTGTGGGTGGAGGGAGGGCAGGCCAGCCCAGCAGGTGGAGTGCAGGCTGCTCCCAGGGGCTGGCTGACCCATCCCTCTGGCCGCCCAGCCGTCCCCTCTCCCAGGCCGTGTCGTTCAGCACCCCCTTTGGCCTGGACAGCGATGTGGATGTCGTCATGGGAGACCCCGTCCTGCTGCGCTCCGTGAGCTCCGACAGCCTGGGCCCCCCGCGTGCCGTGCCAGCAACCCGGACCCCTGCCCAGCCAACCCCGGAGGCCGGCGATCTGCCCACCATCGAGGAGGCCCTGCAGATTATCCACAGCGCTGAGCCCAGGCTGCTCCCGGACGGCGCTGCTGACGGCAGCTTCTACCTCCACTCGCCCGAGGGCCCCTCGAAACCTCCGCTGTCTTCTTCCTACCCACCCATGGGGGCCTCAAAACTGCTGTCCGAAGGTCTCCCCAAAGCACCTGTTTATGTGTCTCACCCTGAAACCCCCTCAAAACCCTCTCCTTGCCCAGCAAGGGAGGTATTGAAGCCACCAGCCTCAGCTGAGGGGTCCCCAAAGGCAGGGGCTCTGTCCCCCGCAGCCACCAACTCTGAAGTGAAAATGACCAGTTTTGCAGAGCGCAAGAAACAGCTAGTGAAGGCCGAGGAGGTTGGCATGGGGGCCCCCACCGCTACTCCGGTTGCACCTGAAGCCCTGAGCTCAGAGATGAGCGACCTGGGAGCCAGGCTGGAGGAGAAACGCCGGGCCATAGAGGCCCAGAAGCGGCGCATCGAAGCCATCTTTGCCAAACACCGCCAGCGGCTGGGCAAGAGCGCCTTCCTGCAGGTGCAGCCCCAAGAGGCCGCGGGGGAGGCGGAGGCGGAGGCAGAGCCCGCTGGAGGGGAGCGGCCGGCGGGGGAGGGCCAGGGAGAGCCGCCCTTGCGGACCAAGTCGGTGACGTTCTCGGCCGAGCTGGGCCCGGAGCCCCCCGAGGGGCTGGGGGACTACAACCGCGCAGTGAGCAAGCTGAGCGCCGCCTTGAGCTCGCTGCAGCGGGACATGCAGAGGCTCACCGACCAGCAGCAGCGCCTTCTGGCGCCGCCAGAGGCCCCCGGACCTGCCCCGCCCCCCGCTGCCTGGGTCATCCCCGGGCCCACGACTGGGCCCAAAGCCGCATCCCCCAGCCCTGCCCGGCGAGCCCCTGCCACCCGGCGTAGCCCAGGGCCCGGCCCCAACCCAACGTCTCGAAGCCCAAAACACACCCGTCCAGCCGAGTTGCGGCTGACCCCCCTGACCAGAGTGCTGACGCCCCCCAACGACGTGGACAGTCTGCCCCACCTGCGCAAGTTCTCACCAAGCCAGGTGCCCGTACAGACGCGCTCCTCCATCCTCCTGGCCGAGGAGGTGCCCCCCGAGGAGCCTTCACCCCGGCCTGGCCTCATCGAGATCCCCCTGGCCAGCCTGGGAGAGCCGGCTGCGGAAGAAGACGGAGACGGAAGCCCGCCTGGGGCTGAGGATTCCTTAGAGGAAGAGGCATCTTCTGAGGGAGAGCCCCGGCCTGGGCTCGGATTCTTCTACAAGGTTAGTCACCTGCGCTGGGGGATAGGACAAGTGGGTGACCAGGAAGTGGGGACGTCCGGAGGGGTGGGGAGTTGAGGAACAGAGGTGAGGAGATGGAGGGCCAAATGGCTGGGGTGGATGGACACAGGATAGCAGTTGTGGGTGGATGGGTGGGTGAGCCCGTGGGTTGGATGGATGGATGGATGGATGGGCTAACAGGCGGATTGAATGGTTGGATATAAAAGAGACAGATGGGTGGGTGGGTGGACAGAAGGTGGATGGAGGAGGAGAAGATGGGATACAAATGGATAGGGAGGTGGGTGGATGGGATGGGGGTAGGCAGGTGGTTGGTAGATGGGGTGGGCAGGTGGATGAATGGCGAGAGGATAATAGACTGGGGCGGTAGGCAAGTGGGTAGCCAGGTACGAATGGGCCAAAGAAAGGAGTGGTGGCCAGGTGTACAGATAAGCGGGGTGCATGGAGGGACGGAGGGAAGGTAGACAGACGCCTAGCCAGATGGAAAGCCGTCGATGTGTGGGTATGGGTGGTGGGCAGATGGCAGGAGTGGGTGAGTGGCTGGAAAACAGGCCCGGGGTATCTGTGGCATCTCCTCTCAGCGTGGCCTTCTCCCTCCTGGCCCTGCCCACATTGGACCATTCTCCGGGATCATGGATCCTGTGGCCCGGCCCACCCGAGTGCCTGTACCTGCTGCCTCCCAGACCCCTAGCCGTCTCCCCTGTGTCCTGAGGCCCTGTGCTGGTCCTCCTTGCCTGCCGTGTTGGGCTGGCCTCATCTCTGACCTTCTTCCCGTTCTCCCTCCGCTGACTTGGACCTGACCTCAGGGCCTTTGCGCCTGCTGCTCCCACTTCCTGGAAGACTCTCACCTGATGCCTCTGCCTCCCGCAGTGGGTTTCCTCACTCTTCAGCAGGGGGGCCCAGCAGGGGTGGTGGATCCGGCCCAGGGCCCTTCCAGGGCAGGCTAGGGTGGGACTCAGCCTGAAGCGGGCCCCGCCCACGTTCTTCCCACTGTTCAGTCTGTGCCGTGATTGCCGCACGCTGCGCAGCGCCAGGACTGACTCCTCGCTGTTTGAGGAGTGCATGCAGTGTGTACCGACTGAACACATGAAAACTGAATACGTAGGAAAGCCGGTGGCGTGGCTAGCAAGATGGGTTAGTAGTCTAAAACGCCTGCTTTGGAAAGCTTGTACAACCGCAGGGACCACGGTTTGATCCCTGGCACCACATGCTGCGCCAGCCCCACTCCAGGTGGCCATAATACAAAAAAAAAAAAAAAAAAAAAAGTGGGTGAGCAGCCACTGGACTTGCATCTCCCCCAGGATGAAGACAAACCCGAGGATGAGATGGCGCAGAAGCGGGCCAGTCTGCTGGAACGGCAGCAGCGGCGGGCAGAGGAGGCCCGGAAGCGCAAGCAGTGGCAGGAGGCTGAGAGGGAGCAGCGGAGGGAGGAGGCTGTGAGGTGCGGCCAAGGCCGGCCCGGGTGCCCTGGCTTTGTCCTCTGTCCCGCCTGGGTCTGTGCTCCTTCTGACCACTCGCTCTGATCTGCAGGCTGGCGCACGAGGCGGCCTCTGCGTCACCCGGAGCTCCCGTGGCAGCTCCCATGGCCCCCATGGCAGCAGCAGTGGCGGTGGCTCCGGCCCCAGCTGCGAGGGTCCCGGCCGAGGAGGAGGTGGGGCCCCGGCGAGGGGAGTTCACGCGGCTCGAGTATGAGCGCCGGGCCCAGCTGAAGCTCATGGACGACTTGGAGAAGGTGCTGCGGCCCCGGGCCGCGGGGGCCGGGGGGCCGGGTCGGGGCGGGCGGAGGGCCCCCCGGCCGCGCTCTGGCTGCTGTGACGACTCGGCCCTGGCACGAAACCCTGCTCGCGGCCTGCTGGGTGAGGACTGGGTCAGGCGGGGGTGGCTCGGGAGGCCCCGGTGAGGTGGGCGGGGTGCGTTGTAGGCCACAGCATGTTGGATGGTAGGGTCTGTCGCAGGCTGTGGCCTGAGGGCCTCTGCAGGCCAGTGGGGTGCTGATGTAGGTGAGAGGCCTGCCCCTTTCTCGGTGCGGTGCCCTTCCCATTGTGGCAGGGCCATCCTCGGTGGGCTGTAGTCCAGGTGCAGCTGACCCCATCCTGCGAGTGTCCATGGAGGCGAGGTGCCAGGGGCCCTGACCCAGCTGTCCCTTCCCAGGCTCGCGGCTCAGCAAGGTCTACTCCCAGTCCACCCTGTCCCTGTCCACCGTGGCTAACGAGGGTTCCAATAACCTCGGTGTGAAGAGGTCCACATCTCGGTGAGTCCTAAGCTACTGGCCTCAGCCACATGTTGGGGCATCTGCCTGAACAGGGGTGGGCAGTGGCTTCAGCGGGGGCAGGAAACACCGAAGAGGTAGAAGGTCCTGGGGCCCCATGAGCCGCCGGAGGAGACAGGCTGGGCTTCTAGAAGAAGGGGCTGTGACTGGCATCGGGTGGGTACTTGCACATCTCTTGGGCAGAGCGTCCCAAGGGCCCGCCCCCGCAGTGACCCCAGGCTTCCCCACCACAGGGCTCCATCGCCATCAGGCCTTATGTCCCCAAGCCGGCTGCCAGGTACCCGCGAGCGTGAGTGGGAGAACGGCAGCAATGCGTCCTCGCCGGCCTCGGTGCCTGAGTACACAGGTGAGTAGAGTCTCGGGCGATGCGACGACTGTGGGCCCCTGCCGACCCGTGGTGGTTCCCACTGACCGTCCCGCCCCCTAGGTCCACGGCTGTACAAGGAGCCCAGCGCTAAGTCCAACAAATTCATCATCCACAATGCCCTGTCGCACTGCTGCCTAGCGGGCAAGGTGAATGAGCCGCAGAAGAACCGCATCCTGGAGGTGCGTGTATGTGTGCCTGCGCCTGCACACGGCGGCGGGGGGTGGGGTGGGGACTGGCTGAGGCTCATGGCTCCTGTTCCCAACCCTCTAGGAGATCGAGAAGAGCAAGGCCAACCACTTCTTGATCCTCTTCCGGGACTCCAGCTGCCAGTTCCGGGCGCTCTACACACTGTCGGGGGAGACCGAGGAGCTGACGCGGCTGGCGGGCTATGGGCCCCGTACGGTCACGCCTGCCATGGTTGAGGGCATCTACAAGTACAACTCGGACCGCAAGCGCTTCACCCAGATCCCGGCCAAGACCATGTCCATGAGCGTGGACGCCTTCACCATCCAGGGACACCTCTGGCAGAGCAAGAAGCCCACCACTCCCAAGAAGGGGGGCGGCACTCCCAAGTAGCTCTCCAGGGGCAGTGCCCTCCTGGAGGAGCCCATCTGCCTAAAGTCTCTTCCGGGTGGGGCTGGAGCCCCCACCCCAACTCTGAGTCTGGTCCTGCTGTGGGGGCCGAGCTGAGAGTTTCAGGGACTCGTGGCTCAACTAGGTCCCCTCTTCTGTCCTTCCCTCCTTCTTGAATAAAATAACTCAAAAAGCAGGGGAGCTGGGTCACCTCCCCGAGGCTGGCTGGGCTTCGGTCTCTCATCTTTCCAAGCAGCTGTCATCAGTTTTCCCTACCCCTTGATGGCCTGATGTGGCCGCCAACTCTGCCAACCTCTCCCCTGGGGACACTTCTTGGCCCCACACCTCCCATTCGAGCCCGTCCGTGGCGTTTGGTCCAGAGCCAGATGCTAACTCGAGCTCATGCTCCCCGGCCAGGTTACGGGGTCTGGCCCGGGGTTCCGTGCTTCCGTCATTGGAGTTCCACGCCTGAGGCTCCGGTTGCTGCTACCAGATGCCTAGCTGCGAGATCGGCTGTGTGGCCTGGACCCTGGCTGGGGCTGGCCTCCTCCACGCAGCTCACGGCCTACAGGCCTCCGGTCCCATGACCGCCCCCACCCTGGCTGTGCCGACAGCCTGCCCACGTACCCTGCTGCTTTCTCCTGCAGCCCGGCAGCCTGTGTGACCCGCTTAAAGAGCAAATCTGATTATGTCCCCTGATGCCTAAAGCCCCTTAACAGCTTAAGAGTTTGCAGGAGCTTCCCAAAGCTTAGGGCTCAGGGCCACGCCCCCTGCCAGGCACAAGAGCGCCTCGCTGAGGCCAAAGCTCTAGGGGCCTGTGGAGTGTAGCTCTAAGGCTCCCGCACCTGCGGTGCTGTGACACCCGCAGTGGCAGGTGGTTCCAGGAAGCTTCCACGCAGGCCTGACTCCAGGACCTTGGAGCGCAGGGCAACTAGACAGCCGGCAGAGAGGGGTGAGAGCGGGGTGCCTGCCCGGACCGCGCCCGGCGGCCCCACCCCCTGCACCAGCCAATCGGGGCCCAGAGCCAGGGCCTCCTGAGCTGGCAGCCCTGAGAACACCTGGGCAGCAGAAAGAGGCTCAGAGGGTGATGTGGCATACAAAAGCAGCTCTATTACAGGGCAGGGGCTGGGGCTGGGGTGGGCTTCAGTCCTCCTTCAGGCTCCCAAACACGGCTGCTGGCACGCTCTGTTGCTCTAGCTGGACCTCTGTGGGAAAGGAGGGAGGGTCACTCCCTGCCCGGGGCACCCCCGCCACCCTCCCCGCCGAGCCCCCACGAACCATTGGGCTCCAGGTCCATCTCCTCCTCGTCCTCCTCCCCGATCTGGATCTCCTCGGGGTTGACCTGCTGGGTCAACTCCGCCAGCTCCTCCCGGGAGGCATCGCTCCTGTGGGTGGGCGTGTGTGCTTCAGTGTGGCTGGGGCCGGTGGGGAACCCGAACCTCGCCCTGCCCCCCAGGGACAGCCATGTCCCTCTGGCCCCTGTGGCCCTGGGCCTCACCTCACAAACAGGATCTTGCTCTGGGCCCGAGAGGGCTGATCCCGCTCAGCCTCGGCTGCTAGTTGCTCCGCCCGCTGCTCGAGCAGCTTCATGTCATCCATGCCGCTCTGTCCCGGGGCCAGGTCGGACACTGAGGGGACAGGGAGGTCAGGCACCGCAGGCAGCCCTTCCCCCAGCGCCTCGGTAGACACCCTGCACCCCAGGCTTGATAAGCGGCAGTGAAGGGGGCCACGCTGTCCTGGGGCCCAGCGGGCTGCTGCTCACCAGTGCCCGTGGCGCTGCCCGACACCTTGAGCATCTGTGAGGCCATGAAGTTGACCTGCGTGTTGTAGGTGGCCTGCACGCTGCGGCGGATGCGCAGCATCTCCCGGATGGTGTCCTCGTTGCCGTGTCGCACCTCGAAGTCCTTCCACGTCTGCCAGAATGCCCCGGTGGTCTGTGGGGGCAGGGCGAGCATCAGTGGCTGGCTGCAGCCCCACCCCCCGCCCACCCACCCGGGCCCAGCCCTACCCGCGGGTCACAGATCTGGGAGCAGAAGCTGTAGATGGCGCGGGCGCGGTCGATCTCGCCCAGCTTGCACTCCATGTCTGCGAAGCGTAGGCACATCTCACGGGCATGCTCGTCAGATAGCACCTGCAGGGGGTGGGGGGCGGTCTGGGTGACTCTGGGACACCAGAGGGTCCCCACGAGGTCGCCAGCCCTGGGGTGGTACACGCCGCCTCCCGGCCCCTTGTGTGGGCACCTCGATGGCTTTCTGGTAGATGCCCCGCGTGTGGGTCACGCCGTAGATCTCCGCAGCCCGTTTGATGTAGATGTTGAACATGTCGTACTGCTGGGCAGGCTCCACAGCCCGGGTGGCGCGGTCGTACACCGCCATAGCGTGCCGGGCCAGGCCCCACTCCTCCTCCAGCTGCGCGTACAGTAGGTACAGGGCTGCGTGGGTGGGGCAAAGGGCTCACTGGTAGGTCGGCTGCCCCACCTCCCCACACCCAGGGGAGCAACCCTCGCCCCTCACTTTTGGCGTATTTGGGTGGGCAGCCATCTAGCGCCTGCTCGAAGAGGTCCCGAGCGCGCTCCAGCTTGCGGCCTCCATAGCGGGCGATGAACTTGGTCAGGTAGGTGCTCCAGATGTCAGACACGTTGGGCCACTTGAACAGCGAGATGCCGCGTTCGTATGCCTATGCCAGGAAAATGGGGTGGGGTGTGACCACTGGCATTGGGATGCCCTTAGTCAACGTCTGTGGGACACTGACCAGGCCTCTCAAGGGCCACAGACCCCTTGCCCCAAGGTGGAGGTCGTGAACCCTGCCTGTCCCTCTCATCAGACTATACCAGCTGCAAGGCAGACAGGGAGGGCCAGGGCTTCACGCCGTGGCCTTGCGGGAGCCACAGACCTACAACCCATGGGTTGTGTGGCAGGTGGCCACGCCACAGCTCCAGCATCTCTGCCCTGGGCCCTGGCATCTGCTCGCCTGCCCCACCTTGAAGCTCTCCTCGAAGTACTTGTGCTCCTCCAGGAACATGGCATAGTTGATGACAATCTGGGGTGTGGCGATACGCAGGTCCAGGATGCGGTCGTACACGGCCTTCGTGGACTATGGGGACAGGGACAGGGCAGGCTGAAGGGTGTCCGGGCTGGCCGCAAGCCTGCGGCTCCCGGAGGAATGGCAGCTCACCTGAAAGGTGCCCAGGCTCTCCTCCAGGTCAGCGAGCATGGACCAAACCTTGAGCGACTTGTACACGCGGTTCTGCACGGGCTCTGAGCCGTCGAAGTACTCGGCACGGCGCGTGGGCAGCGCAGTGGCCTTCTGTGGGGCACGGGAGGCGCTCAGGGCTGGGCCTGGATGCTGCACCACCCCCCCCCCCCCCCGCGCCCCCGCCCGGGCCTGCTTTCACCCGCAGCAGCCGCAAGGCCTCGTCATAGTTCTCGTGCCGCAGCTCCAGCTCGCCACACTGGCACCACACGCTTGCCAGGTCGTCCACCTGCTTGAAGTTCACCTTGGTGGCCTTCTCCAAGATAACACGGGCCTGCAGGGGTGGCGGGGGCCAGGCTGGGACCCTGCAGCAGGCTGGCCCCGAACTGGGCACACACACAAGCAACGGGGCGTCACACACACACACACACGCACGCATGCACACACGCGCGCGCGTCACTGTATCACACACGAACACACTAGCACGGCACTCACGTCATCCAGCTGCCCGTTGTCCTCATAAAACTTGGCAAAGGCCACCCAGAGGGTGTGGGGCTTGCCGGTGGCCTTGAAGGGGTCCACAGTCTGCACGGCCTCCGTGTAGGTGTTGATGATCTGAGGGAGGCTGGAGGTCAGGCAGGGAGACTGAGGCCGTGTGGAGGGCGGCCAGGGTGCCCGCCACATACCTCCCGGGGGCGGCCCTGGTGCAGGGCCACACGCTTGTGCCACTCGTGCACGTGGTGCGGGTTCTGGCGCAGCAGGACGCTGTTGAGCAGCAGGGGCCGCCGGCTAATGAGCTGCTCGAAACGGGCCAGGCGCAGTTCCAGGTCCACGTCATCTGAGGGCCGAGGGCACGCTTGTGAGGGCACTGGCTGGGCCACGTGGCTGCCTCTGCCCTGCATGCTTGCTTCCTCCCAGCCTGTTGCGCTGGTCCCAGCAGCCCTGCCGACTGCTCACCATCCTCCTCGCGCCCCAGCTCCGAGGCAGTCTCCATCTTGGCCGCGATCATGCTCTCCTCGAACTGGGCATAGCTGTCAAACACCTGCGTGAAGTCCCGGACGGTCATCACAGTGCGGATGGCCTCCTCGTACACATCCCGGGCCTGCAGGGACAGCAGGGGCCAGGGCAGCGGTGAGGGCTGGCCGAGGACAGGAGCGGGGCACATGGCAGGACTCTCGGCCCCCATCCCAAGCCAGAGTACTTTAGGGCCTCCACAGGGCACCCCCCAGTCCTGGCAGGCTCTGCGCAGTGACCCCAATACCGTGGCGAGAAGCCCAGTGCTGCCACGCTGATCCTGGGAGCCTCAGGCCTCTCTGATCACCCACAGGGCATAGCCTTTGTGCAAAGTCCAACAAGGACACCCGCACTACAAAGGCACTTGGCACGCTCTCAGACGCAGGAGGCGACCAGTGACCACGTGTCCCCCTTCCCGCCCTGCAGAGTCCCCGGACTCGGCTTGCTCATGACGAGCTCCACTCTGCTCCAAAGTCCGCCTGGCCCTTTAGTAGCTCACCTCGTCCCAGGAACCAGGTCCTGCCTGGCCTCTGTCCCCCAACTACACCCCTGCCTTGGTCCCACCTTTCCAGAGGCTGCAGTGGGCCCAGCCCTCAGGACTCCCAAGGCCCTGCCCACCACGTTGTTCCAAGGAGCAAAGTGAGCCGGCGAGGACGGCCACACCCGTGCTGCCTCCCCCCTTCCCCTCCTGCTGCATTGCCCCGCCAAGCCCTCACACAGCTCGGGCAGTTGCTGCTGCTTCCCGCAGGCACGGCCAGGCTCTCGAGGGCCGGGGCTGCACCAGCACGAGGGGACGGAGCTGCATCTGGAGCTCAGGTCTGGCTTCCCCTCCAGTAAGTGTGCCCTCGCCAGCAGGGCTGAGGCTAGGCATGTGTGCGCACCTTCTCGAAGTGGCCGCTGCGGATGTAGTAGTCGGCCAGCGAGCACCAGAGCTTGCCCAGCTGGTCGGTGAAGCGGGTGAGGCCGCCGCGGATGATGGCGTCCACGTTGAGGGACTGCACCTTGCCCGGGTTCTGGGAGATGAGGTCGCACAGCTCGTGCCACAGCTGTAGGGGTGGGACGGGTGAGGGCAGCTCAGCTCGGGCCTCCAGGGAGGCAGGTGCCCATCGCCGCCACTGCCGCCACTGCCGCCCGTGGCTCACCTGGTAGTTGGACTTGCCAGCCTTGGACACGAAGCGCTCATCGTTCACCACGGTGGCCAGGCGCTGCGCGGCCTCATCCAGCCGGTCGCTGGACTTGAGGTACTCGATGTACTCCTCAGCGCTCTCGGGACTCAGCTGGGGACCCGGCGACACCACTGGAGGTGAGTGGGGCTGCAGGGCCACTGCTGTCCCCTCCAGTCTCAGTGACACCGGGCCTCCTGCTGTCACTCACCCACCCACCTCTGTCATGGCCTCACCTGGCCCCACTTCAGCCCTGGTGCCTTAAGCAGCCCAGGCCTGCAGGCCTCGCTTCTGTCCCAGGGCCCCGCCAACGGCGTCCCTGCTGAGGCCCTTCCTGTGCACAGCGGACCCTATGAGCCTGCAGAGGGGGTGCCTGGCCTATTGCAGCTGCATGCCCAACACTGCCAGCTGTACCTTCCCTTTGCTCTGTCCACTGTGGCACCCACGGTGGCTGTGGCTCACGTGATCACCTAAGTCACCTACCACCCATCTCAGCCCATGCCACATGTGAACCAGGTGTTAGCCCACCAGGTGGGAAACAGAGAAACGGATCCTAGACCAAATCTACATGCCTGCAGGAGCCCTCTCCCAGCACCCTGCCTGTCAGGTGACACAGCACAGGCAGGGCTTGTGTCCCAGTGTGCCAGGGCCGGAAGGCCCTGAGCCAGGGCACACCCCTAACGGATGCACCTTGAGGAAGCGCCGGTAACCTCGGACAGCTGTCTCGGGCAGCGGGTGGGAACGTAGGAAGCGCAGGTACAGGGGCCAGATTCTCGAGTGCTGCGTGATAGGCAGTGCCCGGAGGGCCCGGTCAAAGGTGCGGCGAGTGTGCGTGACGCGTCCTTGGTCCATCAGGAACTGGCAATAATCTAGCCACAGCCGGGGCATCTGGAAGTGGTGAGAAAGCCAGGGCTGAGCCCTATGCCCCACAGCTGGCCACGGATGCCAGAAGCAAGGGGGCGCTGGTCCTCTGTCCCTCCTGCACTGAGCCGGGCTCTAGCTTTGCTGCCCACAGCGGGCTTGGGGGCCACAGCCCCACTGCTCACCTTGTGCATGAACACAAAGGCTCTCTCGTGACAGTTGTTGACATCTTCATAAGCGGGGTCGGTCACACAGCGATGCTTCACCTGCGCACGGCGCGCTTTCAGGTAGCGGTACCAGAGCTTGTAACTGAGGCACAGAAGGAGGCAGGAGGCAGAACTGAGGTCACAGATGCCCCAGAGCCTTGCTCTCTACCCCACGACATAACTGTGAGAAGGGACTGAGGAGGTACAAGCATCGAGAAGATGGCAAAGGACTGGGATACCAGTAACGGAGGGTGGCCCACGGGGCAACAATGCACTACGCTCACACGGCATCTACTTGCAAGTGATTATGACTGGGCGGGGCAGAGAGCCAGCTGGCCACCCACCTGCACGGCAGCAGCTTGAGCGCCCGCTCGTACAGCTGATTGAGCCTGGGTTTCGGAGCTCCCTGCTTGAACTCGATGTAGCGGAGCCAACACTTAACTGAGAACTGGTTCCGCATGATTTCCTCTTCATAAGGAAGGTCCTCTTCCTCCTATCAGGACCGAGGGATGGGGAGAGTGGAGACGGATCCTCAGAGCCTAAGCCTCCCCCATTCCTGGAGTCCAGGCCTAAATTCCAGTCTTACAGTACCAGCTCGGACCCCACTGCTCACTGCGGATGCTGGGTCACCAGGCAGCCAGAGATTGGGATGCTAGTTTGGGCCTTTGTAACTGTGATTCAACTTCCCAGAATCTGACTCAAGACAGACTTAAAAAAAAAGAAGAAGAAAAGAAGAAAAGCTGGGCGTGGTGACGCACGCCTGTAATCCCAACACTTGGGAGGCTGAGGCAGGAGGATCAGTGAGAGTTCAGGACCAGCCTGGGCTACAAAAGTGAGCTCAAGGCCAGCCTGAACTGTACAGTGAGACCCTGTCTCAAAAAGACAAAAAAAAAAAAAAAAAAAAAAAAGGACAGTCAGACTTCTCAGTCATTAGGGAGCTAAGTCAGACAGTCAGACATCAGGCAGTGGCCATCCAAGCCCCTCCATCCACTCTCAGGGTCAGATCAACAGACTCCTTCGACACCAGGGCCCTGTTTCCTCACAACATACCAGGTCTTGGGTCCCTCAGGCTCCCACTGTCACTGCCTGACCTGTCTTCACCCCAGGCCCAGGTGACACTTAGGTCCAGACACCAAACTCCTGGCCTCTTGGCATATCGCTAGTCAGAATCTAGTGCAACTCTGTCCTAGAAGTCAGATGCTGAGGCCACGGACCATCATACGACAAACTCTGCATCACTTTTCTTCACACTCCCGCAGTCTTTACCTCCTTAACTCCTGAGGCAGCCGCACACTCTAAGCCTTCACCTCCGAAATCGGAAAGCTCTGAATCATACCAATGCCGCTGGGCACAAGTATGGGCCAGACATACAGCCCTTAAGCCTGCACACCACAAAATCAGATGACAGGCTCAGGCTTCCGCTTCAGTTCGTTTGAGGACACTGACCATCGTCCGACAAACTCCGCATCACTAGGTCTTTTGCTCACACTCCTGGGATCTTTACCTCCTTAATTCCCGAGGCAGCCCCGGACACTAAGCCTTCACCTCCGAAACCAAAAAGCTCTGAACCATACCTACGCCGCTGGGCAGAAAACCAAGCCTGTATTCTATAAACCAGAGTCATAACCCGGTCACTATGCCTTCGCTTGCAACACCAGTTCTTTAACTGGCAAGATCCAGTTATGTGGTTTCCTTTCGCACCTATTCCCAGTTTCCGTCTAAGAACGAGACATCGCCCCCTTAACCTCGACAACACCTCTTTACTCGGGCCACCACATCCGAGACCAGATCTTTACTCCTGGTCATCCCGGTGTAGACATAACCTCCCGATCCCTGGCCCTTCAGGGTCCTCAGAGTTGGGATGGCAGAGTTCTGGCCTACATCCCTCGGGTGACCAGAGTCCGATCTCCCACAGCACCCAGGTCTGTCGATGCCCTCAACGCAGGCCACTGCCGGTCCCACTGTAGACTCACAAAGACAAGGTCCGGCCGCTCGGCCCGCGAAATGCGCGCCATCACCACCATTTTCGTGGTCCTCCGGATACAAGCAATCGTCGCTTACTTATGACGTTTACAACTCAGGCCCGCCCTTCCGCGACAGATCCGTTTTCTATTGGCTACATTATCTTGTCAGTACGACCAGCGTCGTTAACTTTCAGGTGGACGACGCCCCCGACCAGAACCAGAGGGCAGCCGCCTTAAGATTGCGTCACCATGAAGTTTCTCGACCAATCAGATTCAGCAATGGTACCCGCGAAGGACCAATGAGGTTATGTCTTGTCGGAAGGTCGACTTTGGGCGGAAATGTCTGTGTAGGCTAAGAGAAGCGAGATGGGGGTGAAGCTGGAGGTGTTTCGGGTCAGTGAGCACAGCGGAGAGTTGGGAGGCTGGGCGAGAGAGTTGAGATGTTAGACTGAGGCAATGAAAAAGAGCGAACACAAACGGAGAGATCCCTGGAGACAAAGCGCTTGAGAGACCTTTACTAGAAACCCAGCAGAGAGAGCTCTAGGTTGTGGGAGGTCGGGGTGGAAGGTCTGGGTTTTGGGAGTCTTAAGAGGGCCGGGTCTGTCAGAGCATCAGGGAGGTGTGCATTAAGGAGAAGGCTGACGGAAGACACTCTTGAGGTCCTAGGAGAGCCCTGAGGCGCAGAGAGGGTGGGTGTGTGTTTGTTGGGGAGACAGCAAGAATCTGGGGAGTAGGTTTGAAAAACAGCGTCGCGGTGGGGGCGGGGGTGCTCCCGGGCTCTGAGGACGGGAGGTCGAGGCGGCAGTGGCATGGAAGTTAAGGAACTGTCTCCTAGATGCTGCTGGCTCCGCGCGCCCGTGTGTGGGGGTCTTGGATGCTTACGTGGGCTTCCAGGGTTTAGGGGGCCTGGAGGCGCAGGTGGGAGTTCTGGGTTTGCGGGGTGGAGGTCCTGTGGACTCTCGGCAGCCTCTCGGTGTCGTGGGCGTAGTGGCAGAAGCAGGCTTTGCTCATGTCCCTGCTGGTTTCGCAGATGGTTGTGTACCTCACTTTCCCTGTGGCCATGTTCTGGATCTCCAATCAGGCCGAATGGTTTGAGAGTTACGTCGTGCAGCGCAAGGTGGGCGTAAGGACGGTGGTCGCGGGTTCATGTTAATTGCCACCCCGTACCTGCCCTGGGAATAGGGTGCTGGAGGTTCTTGGCTTGTGCCACCAGCTGTGTCTTTGTCCCCACAGAGGGAGCTATGGCCGCCTGAGAAGGAGGGCCAGGTAAGAATCTCTTTTTCTACTGCCAGAGGGACAAAGGATGTTGGGTCCCTACGGCCATGATGGTGGTCTAATAAAAGTTATCCCCCCCAACCACGGTCAGGGAACTGAGTGCAGAAGGGCGTACGGTTTCTCTGTTGCTTTCTTCATGAGGGATCAAACTGACCCCACTCGGACCCTGGTTGTCATAGGCACTGGGCTCCCAGGGTAGACCCTGACCTTGGAAACCAAGGGCAGGTTGGCAGAAGAGGGACAAGGCCCTGGGGTGCGTTGTGTGCCCCACCTTCCATCCTGTTCCACTCCCTCCCCTGCCCTAGCACCGAGAGCTGGAAGAGTTCAAAGAGAGGATGCGGAAGCGGCGAGAGGACAAGCTCCTGCGTGCTGCCCAGCAGAGCTCCTGAGACAGCCAGATGCTTTACTCCCAGTCCCTCTGCCCACCAAAGAACACAGACTCTGTTGCTTATTGCTCATGCAAGTGTTTTATTGTCTGCTCTCAGGGGCCTGGTGGGGCCCAGGACAGTTGGGTCCCTCAGGGGGCCTGCGTCTGGGGCTGGGGGCTGCTGTTCCTGCGGAAGCTGAGGGAAGCAGGGTCCTGGGGGGTGAGCAAGGGCTGAGGGCTGAGCGTCCCCGCACGCTTCTGCGCTCCGTCCTGTGGATGAAGAGGCAATGGTGGGATGCAGGGACCCCAGAACCCCAGAGCAGGGCGGGACAGAGGGGACACCGACCTGGAACCCACGCCCCACCTCCTGGCGTGTGCCTGCCCTCCTTGTCTCCATGTTCTGTGCTAACCACAATTGTGGCGGGTCCTGGGTCTGGATGAGAACCCAGGCTGTGTGCGGGTTGGTGGAGCATGGCTGTGCTCAGCCTGTGAGGGGTACTTCATGCCCTCCTCCCTGAGGGTGCCACTCTGGGAAGGGGGCCCCATTTCCCCCCTTTGGCCTCCCTCAAACCCTCAGATGAAGGAGCAGGACCCACGAGTCCTTTAGCTCCGAGTCCTACACAGCAGAAAATGATGGGCAGAGGGAAAGCTGGGGACCCATTCCCTCCCGGCTACAAACAGAACAGGGTCCTCGGGTGCAGTGTGGCACTGTCCCACCTTGGGGCCAATGGGCTGGAAGCCAGGTAGGGTGCTGATGGTTACTCGCTGGTCATCCATGCGGCGACCCTGGGTGCTGGCCAGCATATCCATGAGATTGTCCATCTCGGGTGCTGGGCTGCCTTCTGCGTGGACAGAGACACGCAGGCACAGTCATCTTCCCTACCCTGTGCTCCCTGCCCCATAGCCCCTTGGATGCCCCTGTGCCCGCCCCCCCCCCGCCCCCCCGCCATCTCCATGCCCAGGCTCACGGCTCTCCGGGCTCTGTTGTTCCGGCCCAGCCTGCAGTGGACAGCGCTGCTCTTCCATCCGGTCGCCCTGCACATGGCTCAGCAGGTTGAAGAAGCCCTCCTGGTCTGGGGAGCCCGCCTGCCGAGGAGTACACTTGGTCTGTTTGGGGGTCCATCCCTGCCCTCCCCGGAGTGGGCTCCCACTCTTGCCCTGGGGCCGCATTCCGGCCCCCGCATCTCACCATGGTCCTTGTGGATGCACTGCTCTGCAGAGCTGCTTCAGAATGAGCCCCGGGTCTCTTCCCAGTCCCAGCCCCAGGGGCTCTGGCCGGCAGCACCGCTTCACGTGGTGCCACCTCAGGGGACATGTACGTGTACCAGCGTCCCACTGTCCTATTGTGGGGCCTGACTAAGGGGAGCCGGGGGGCTGGGACACAGACCAAGGGATCTGGGTTGGAGCTACCTCTTTTAAGTGCTGCACTGGCCACCTCCTGAGGTTGGCACCCAGAGCCTTGAGCTGTACCCTGGGGTAGGGGCTGAGCATGTGGACCCTCTGCCCACCAGCACCTCCCTGTGGTAGTAACTGGGTCAGAGGACCCCGGAGACTTGCTTGCTAACTAGGTGCCCTACAAATTAACTAGTGCCTTCAGTCTTAGGCTCCGAGAGCTCCAAAAGCCGAGGGTGGGTAGAGGCTAGGCCTGCTTACCTTGCCCAGGGGGGACAAGCCCCCATCGTGTCCCTTGTCCTGTTCCATCATTGGCCCTCTCCCGGGCTCCTTTTACCTCCCCAGTGGCTTCTGCCCCAGCCGTCACGATTGAGGGCCTTTTAAACAGCCTGCATGGGGGGGGGGACGATACCTACTCCCACCCCAAATCCTCAGCTCATGCCCCATCTGCTCCCACCCAAGCTTAAGCCCTATAAAGATGATCCAAATAATTGTTCACCTGGAATGATGCCAGGTGTGGCATGTGGGTAGGAAATGGGTGCCCTGGGTTTGGACCTCCTGGGGCCCTGCAGAATTTACTGCAGAGCATGAGGACTCTGGTGTGGAGAAGCCAGGCCACCAGCACGGACCAGCGCAGGCTGTCCCCAGCGGGCCCGTCAGCTCTTCTGACCCTGACCCTGTGGCCTCACCATGCCGGAGGGCGGTGGCCGTCTGCAGAAGGTAGCAGAGGGGCAAGCCCTTTCTGTCTCCGCGTGCTTCTGGCTGCGATGGCAGACAAGTCCAGCTTGGTCTCCTGGGCTGCAGTGGATGCCAAGAAACCTCCTGTTCCCCCCCACTCCGGGGTCTGGTTGCCCACCCCAGATCCCAAGATGACCAGATCTGGGCTGTCCTCACCTGCCACCCAAAGGCCAGCTTGAGTGGGTTCTGGCCTCTCAGCCGGAGCCGAGGATAACCCCGCCCTTCCCACCCAGCAGCAGCACTGCAGGAGCCCTGTCCCTGCCCGCCCCAGGGTGCCTGTCTGGAATCCCTCCTAAGGCTGCCCATGCCACTGGCTGCAGACCCTACCCACTGCCACATCCCCTGTGGACAGCGGGGTGTCTCGCTCCTGGCATACAGTCGCCGAGGACCGCCAGAGCCAGTACCACAAATTGGGCAGCTCAGAGAAACTGATTTAGCAAGCCAACACTCGCTTGGGGACCACAGGTCGGGAATAAGATGCAGCGAGGCTGTGCTTATGGCTGGAGACTTGTTGCTTTCAGGGTCCTTTCTCACTCCTGTCCAGCTTCCGGTGGCCAGTTGCTATCCTGGGTGGCCCTTGGCTTGTGACTACGACCCTTCCGTCTCTGCCTGTGTGGTCACAGGGCCTCCCTTTGTATCCCCGTCAGCATCAGTACTGAGGATAGAACCCTAGGACATTCTACTGCTGCTCTTATACCCTCATCCCCTTTTCATTTTTCTTTTTGGGGTGCAGTGGACAAGGTGTTACTGTGCAGGTCAGGCTGGCCTCAAGTTATCAGTGGTCCTGCCTCAGCCTCTTGACTGCTGGGATTAGAGGTGTGTGTCACCATGCCTAGCTATCATTTTATTTTGAGACAGAGTCTTGCCCTCTAAATTGCCCTGGAGGGCCTTGAACTCCTGAAGGAGGTGGGATTACAGGAGGTGGGATTATGCACCACCACGGACAGCCATAAGGCCACCTCATGGGGACCCGGAGGAGGGGCTCCCTCAGGGATGGCCTCATTAACTAATTTCATCTCTGATGACCCTATTTCCAAAAAAAGGCTTGGCTCTGAGGTGCTGGGGATTAGAACAGCAGCACACGTGGGGGTGTTTCCCGGCATCAGGGAACACGGCCCGTAACACAGGAAGACCCAGTCACCCGCAGGTCCTATGGACTTTGACCTGACCGTAGAGCCAGGCAGAAGTGGAAGTGGTTCTGGATCTCCTCTCTGCACCTCCAGTCCACCTCCCGACTTCCTCTGTTCTGTCTCAAGAAATAAAAGAAGGATCGGGGACGGAGCCCTGGGCAAATGGCTTAGATCCAATCTCTAGTATTGCATTTTTTTTTTTTTAAAGGAAAAGCCCCAAGCTCCTGTCCTGTGGGACCAGCCATCCTGGCTAGCCTGTGACAGTCATAGTTTTACTGCAGAAAGCCTGGAAACCCCTCAATCCTGGGAAAACTAGGATGGGTTAGTCTCTAAGAGGCCCAGCCCCTGCCAGTCCTGCAGTGGCTGCTGGGAACTTTCCTTGCCTGGCGGAAGTGATTCTTTTTTACCTTCCGGTTGTGCCCGGTCTGTGGCCAGGCTTTCCCGTGTTACTCATTCCTGGAAGACACTTGCTTCTGGTGGTGCTGGAGATTGAACCCAGGCCCTAGCACTCTACCACTGAGCTAAGGTCTCAGCCGTGGAAAATCATTAGTAAGCATGGTCAGGTGAAGGAACACGTGCAGACAAGCAGGCTTCTCTGCATTCACACCTATGAGACCTAACACCTGACTTGACTGCTGCTGAAGTTGTACCTTAACTGGGATGGGGCGCCAGCCCACCCCTTTGCTAAGAAACTACAGAGCAAACCCTGAAATTTTAGGTCAAGTGAGACATCTTTAATTTTTTTTTTTCATGCTGTCGATTGGATTCATGTTAGGCAAGCCGTTGAGCTACATTCGTGGCCCTTTTTTTTTTTTTTTTTTTGTCTTTTTGAGACAAGGTCTCGCTATGCAGTTGAGGCTGGCCTCGATGCGCCACCATACCCGGCTGTAGAGACAGAGTTGGTTAGTGTGGTTCAAACCTGCTGGTTCTTCTGCTGCTAAACTTTGAAGGTACAGAGGCAAGCGGGTCACAGTCTCAGACCTCGGCCGCAGGGCACTCGGTGGGGCGGGGCCAGGTGCGCAGGGGGCGGGGCATGGGTGGGTGGCGGGGCGGGGCCCACGTGGATGACTCGCGTGGCCACGCCCCCACCTTGGGACAGACCCGGAAGCGTCAGAGACGCTCCTTGGGGGAAGATGGCGCCCTCGGGGCTGAAGGCGGTAGTGGGGGAAAGTGAGTGTCCCTCTAGGGCGGGGCTCCGGTTCCTCAGGGGGTTAGGGTGCGGGGTGAGGGGGCGCAGGAACTGTGGAAGCCCAGGACTCCGGTGGCGGGGAGGTAGGGTCTGGATCCTGGAGAGAGCGCCTAGGGGCCAGGTCCCAGCTGGACGCCAGAACAAAGTTGGGACACCCGGCTCTGGGGACCCAGTGGGGACCCAAAGGGGAAAATGAGGGTGGTGTATACCCTCTGGGCGTAGCCTAGACTCCTAGGGTGCTTGCAGGGCAGGGGAATAGGTAGATGCCCTCTACTGTCTCCGCGGCTCCCCTGTCTCTGAGTGGGGCAAAGTTCAGGGTTGGGCCAGCCCTCCCCCGACCCCCCCCCACGCAGTCAGTGACTGCAAGTGTTTTGGGGGGTCGTGTCCAGGCCCCACGAGACTGATGTGGGAAGCACCTTCCCTCAGGACTTCCTCCGGTCCTTTGCAGTGGGAGGGCCCAGGGCCCAGGTTTGGGGGGAAGGGGGGAAGACGCCCCTCCCCCACTCCAGTGGTTCCGGCCTGGGCAGCGCCTTCCTTCCGCCCCTGTGGTTCTGATAACAGTGGACAGGACGCTGGGCAGCCTTTTTGAAGCTACCCCATCCGTTCTCCCAGCTCCTTCCTCAGGGCAGCACTCCCAGCTCTGTAAGGAGCTCAGTATAGAGGGGGTAATAGGGAGCGGGTGGGGGACATAACTATGATCCCACTTTACAGGTGAGGACACTGAGGCACAGAAACTTGCTAGGATGACCAGGGTCCTGCGATGAGTCTGAAGGGATGGGTGGAGATGGAGTGGGATTGGCTTGAAGGCTCCATAGCAGAAAAGTGGGGGCATAGCAGATAGGGGAGCAGAGGGCCCAACTCTGGAGGTGCTCGACTAGTCTGTAATGAGCCCCAGCTCGCTGCCCACGAGTGCGCCTCCAACATAGTTATTAAATGGCTCCTTAGGCCCCAAGCTCCGTGCCGCTCGGGCTCTGAGAGTGCCTAAGCACACCCGCGGTCCCCTCAAATCCTCAGTTTCCTTGCCTGTAAATCGGGGTGATGCCAGGAGCCATCTCTCCGGACCGGGGAGGGAGTGGAGGGGGGTCTCACACGGGAGTCCGGCCCACAGAGGGCACGGCAGGACCACAGGACTGGACCGGTCCCCTCCCCACTCTTCCCTGCAGAAATCCTGAGCGGCGTCATTCGCAGTGTCAAAAAGGATGGAGAATGGAAGGTAGGGGTGAGGCAGGCAGAAAGCCTGGCAGCCTGGTCCATGCACACTTGGTAGGGAGACCCCGTTGGTGGGGCCCCCAGGGATTCCTGGGAAGGCTGTTGGTCCGCTGGGGTGGCATCAGCAGGGTGGCTCCTGCGTCCACTTGCCCAACCACGGCCCCCGCCTATGACCCTGCCGCTCCTCCTGGGGCAGCTCTGGCCTCTTCTGCCGGTGTGATTGCGTGACCATGGCTCCATCTGTCTTGCCCTCCGCCACCCGCCCAGGTGCTCATTATGGACCACCCGAGCATGCGCATTTTGTCATCCTGCTGCAAAATGTCCGACATCCTGGCCGAGGGTATCACCAGTGAGTGGGCGCTCTGTAGATGGAGCCCGAGTGTGGGACCCCAAGGGCGTGGCCCTTACTTCTGAGCCCCAGCGTGCTGCCCCTCACTGGCCTCAGTGAGAGGCCTTCGAGATGGGCAGCTCCCAAGTATCAGCCCCTTACCTGAGGCCCCCAGTGCTCCCCACCCTAACCTGAGGCACCCCTGTCCCCATGCCACCCTGTACCCCCCACACCTGCCCCTTCCTCTGTTCCTTCTAGTTGTCGAAGACATCAACAAACGGCGAGAACCCATCCCCAGCCTGGAGGCCATTTATTTGCTGAGCCCCACGCAGAAGGTGGTTACATGAGTGAACCTGTGAGTGTGTGTGTGTGCATGTGTGTGTGTGCGTGCACGCCTGTGGTAGTGTGTGTGTGCATGTGTGGACACGGCTGTGCAGGTAGGGAGCAGCCAGGGTGATGGGTCTGAGGTGCAGAGTCAGAGCCATCTTCCTCCCCAGTCGGTTCAGGCCCTGATTGCAGACTTCCGGGGGACCCCGACCTTCACCTACAAAGCAGCACACATCTTCTTCACCGACAGTGAGTGAGAAGAGTGCAGGGCCGGGGTGTGCTGGGGGAAGTGGTGTGGCGATCTCCGCAGTCTGATGGCCCCTTCCGCCCGCCCAGCCTGCCCAGAGCCCCTGTTCAATGAGCTGGGCCGTTCTCGCCTGGCCAAGGTGGTGAAGACCCTGAAGGAGATCCACCTGGCCTTCCTGCCCTGTGAGGCCCAGGTGCGGCCCCCGGCTGGCCCCAGGCAGGGGTGGGGCACCGGGTATCAGGGGTGCACCTACACTGGCCGCCCTGGCACTTCTGTCCCCCAGGTGTTTTCCTTGGATGCCCCCCACAGCACCTACAACCTCTACTGCCCCTTCCGGGCAGGGGAGCGGATGCGGCAGCTCGAGGCGCTGGCCCAGCAGATCGCTACGCTGTGCGCCACGCTGCAGGAATACCCAGCCATCCGCTACCGCAAGTGGGGACCCAGCCTAGCCCTGCCGCCCCCAGCGCTGCCTTCTGACCCTAACTTCCTCCCGCCCCCCCCCCCGCAGCCCGACTTCTCCCCTCCCCCCCAGCTTCTACCCCAGAGTGCCCCCAGCCCCACCCTCCCAGTCCCCCATGTTTCCTGATGGCCCCTGTCTGCCACTGCCTCCAGGGGCCCAGAGGACACAGCCCAGCTGGCCCACGCGGTCCTGGCCAAGCTGAATGCCTTCAAGGCAGACAATCCCAGTTTGGGCGAGGTGAGGGGTCTCTGGGTAGGTGGGGTGGGCCGCTCAGGGGCAGGGCTTGGGTTAGGCCCTTCTGGCTGCCGCTTGCCCCTGTGCAGGGTCCTGAGAAAACCCGCTCTCAGTTGTTGATCATGGACCGGGCAGCCGACCCCGTGTCTCCGCTGCTGCATGAGCTCACCTTCCAGGCCATGGCTTATGACCTGCTGGACATTGAACAGGACACATACAGGTGGGCAGGCAGCAAGCCCAGTTTCCTGCCACTGCTGCCCCACATCGAGGACCGGGAGTCCTCGACGCCCGGTCCTGACCCTTGTATCCCCTCCCTGGGTCACCTCCGCAGGTTCGAGACCACCGGGCTGAGCGAGGCACGGGAGAAGGCCGTGCTATTGGATGAAGACGACGAGCTCTGGGTGGAGCTTCGACACATGCATATCGCTGACGTTTCCAAGTACGAGCACCAGTGGGCCCTGTCCCTTCACCCACATGGGCCTGGTACTGGGCCTTGGGTCCTCAGGGGTGCCCCTCCTCTAGGCCACGCCCACGACAAGCCCCTCCCCCACAAAGGCCACACCCACCTACAAAACCCACACCCCTCTCCCAGGCTCCACTCTTAAACCTTACCCCACCCAAGAGGACCCTGCTCCACCTCACCCTGCCTTCCCACGTGCCTAGGAGGGTCACGGAGCTTCTGAAGACCTTCTGTGAGAGCAAGAGGATGACCACCGACAAGGTAGGAGCCCCCGCCAGCCTCAGCAGGTAGCCTCCCCATGAGTTCGGTCCCTGGCCTCACGCCCACCACACCCCCACAGGCCAACATTAAAGACCTGTCCCACATCCTAAAAAAGATGCCACAGTACCAGAAGGAGCTGAACAAGGTGAGCTGTGAAGCCTTGGATCCCACATTGCCTGGGGTCCGGGACCCTCCTCCATCCTTGTCCCTCATGCCGTGCTGTCTTCCATTGACCTCCGCCCCTGCAGTATTCCACACACCTGCATTTAGCTGACGACTGTATGAAGCACTTCAAGGGCTCAGTGGAGAAGCTCTGTGGCGTGGAGCAGGTGGGGCGGGGCCCCAGCAAGTGCCGGCCCCTTGGGGGCGGGACATGCAGAGCAGGGCCTTGGGAGGGGGTGGAGCCTGAGTGGGTGGGGCTCTGGGGAGGAGCCAGGCCCTGTGAGGGGTGGGGTTTGCCTGTGCCCAAATGGGCAGGGCATTGGAGGACACAGACACGATGTGGCCTAAACCCAAAGGGTTTTTGTGTGTGTGTGTGTGTTGGGGGCTGTTTGCTGGGGATCGAACTCAGGACCTTGCTCTTGCTGGGCAGGCGCTCATGCCGCTGAGCTATCTCCCCGGTCTCCAAACACAAAGGTTTTGCTGAGGACCCTGGGGGTGGCCCTGTCCTGCTGCCTCCCACCCACCCCTCTCTTCGCCTGAAGCCAGCTGGTCTCTGTTGCTTCGCAGGACTTGGCAATGGGCTCTGACGCAGAGGGTGAGAAGATCAAGGACGCCATGAAGCTGATTGTCCCCGTGCTGCTGGATGCCGCAGTGCCACCCTATGACAAGATCCGGGTCCTGCTACTCTACATCCTTCTGCGGAATGGTGAGAGTGGGCAGGGAGGCCCAGGACCCCACAGCTCCCACTGTCAGATCCCAGGGTTCCCTCTCCGGGTGCTGTGCCCACCTCTTGAACACAAAGTGGGCTCATTGGGGAGGAGCCCCCACATGGCCTGCCCCTTGGGGCGGGGCCTCAACTCATCTCAGAGGTGTCATTGGCCCTCCAGGGTTGCCTAGTTCCAGTGACACAAAGCTCCTGATCCTAATTCCAGGGGCTCTACTGAGTCCTGGGGCGCCTGTCCCACCCCGCCTGCTTTCATAATGAGAGCCCCCCCAGGCCACCTTCCCGCGCTCCTCTCCTCCAGGTGTGAGTGAAGAGAACCTGGCCAAGCTGATCCAGCACGCCAATGTGCAGGCCTACAGCAGCCTCATCCGGAACCTGGAGCAGCTGGGGGCGGCGGTCACCAACCCAGGGGTACGCCACCAACCCCTGTACACAGGGCGGACACGGGGTCACAGAGCAGCAGACCAGCCCGTGGCCTGGGTCACGCCATAGCCACAGGGCAGCAAAGTCACTGCCATGCTGGTCCCCCCAGGGGTGCGTGGTGGCGTGTGGGGACAGCGTCCCCCAAGTTGGAGGGCAGGGCACACTGTGATCCGGGTGCCTCGGGGTACCCTGCCCCACCCCACCCACTCACACTTGTGGCCTCCTGTGCTAGACTCTCCGTTTAGCTTCTCCTGCCTCTCTGGCCCCTGACCTGCATTCTCCCCGCCCTCCGCCGAAGCCCTCCGCACTTCCCGTTTCTCTCTGGCTGGCTGTCCTTCCTCTTCTGCCCCGCCCTCTCTGTGTGCACCCCCCACCCCGTTAGCCCCAGTCCTGACTGTGACCCGTGTCCTTCTTCCCCTCCTCCCCCCTCCCCCTGCCTCCCTCCTCCCCCTAGGGCTCTGGGACTGCGAGCCGGCTGGAGCGGAGGGATCGCACGGAGCCCACCTATCAGCTGTCCCGCTGGACTCCCGTCATCAAGGACATCATGGAGGTACCTGGGACGGGGCTGGGGCCACTATCCGGATCCAGGCAGCAGCAGCAGCTCAGCCTCCCAGAGCTAAGCTGCAGGGCTTAGTGGAAAATCCCTCATTACTGCCTTCCTGGTGCCAGCCTGCTCTGCTGAGGGGGCCATAGAGAAGCCAGGTGGCAGTGCTTCTGCTGTGTCCCCTCTGTTTACCTTGCCCCGCCCCTAAGCACCCCGCAGGGTCCTCAGCCCTCCTGGGACCTGAAGGCAGCAGCACTGGGGGGTCCCAGCCTGTCCAACCTTGGCTCCCCCATGCCACAGACTTCAGGGGCCTGGACTCAGGTCTCTGGGGGGCAGTGGGTGTAGGTGACCTAGTCCCCAAAGCCAGGGCCTCCTGGCTGCCCAGCCTCCCCTTCTGGCTACTCAGGATGCCGTGGAGGACCGGCTGGATCGAAAGCTGTGGCCCTTCGTGTCCGACCCTGCCCCCACACCCAGCTCCCAGGCCGCTGTCAGGTGGGGGTCCTGGGGCGCCCTGACTCCCGGGTGGACCTGTGCAGAGGACCACATGTCAGGGCCTGGCCTGGCCGCTGACCCCGCCCCGCTCTTTCCTCCCCAAAGTGCCCGTTTCGGCCACTGGCACAAGAACAAGGTGGGCGTCGAGGCTCGGGCTGGGCCCAGGCTCATCGTGTACGTGGTGGGAGGCATGGCCATGTCGGAGATGAGGGCGGCCTACGAGGTGACCAGGGCCACCGAGGGCAAGTGGGAGGTGCTGCTTGGTGAGTGGTCAGGCTGGGGGTCGGCCTTGGGGCTCCTGGGGTCCTGGACCTGCTGCCAAGGCAGTGCCCACCTCCCTGACTCCCCCGACCTCTGTCCAGGCTCCTCTCACATCCTCACCCCCACCCGTTTCCTGGATGACCTCAAGACCTTGGACCAGAAGCTGGAAGACGTCCCACTGCCCTGACCTAGCCCAGCCCCACCTCCCACCGCAGAGAAATAAACTCCCCACTCCTCCCTCCAGTGGCCGCCCACCCCTGATCTTCTTTCTGAGGTCAAGAGCCTGGCTTTAGTTGACAATGGCAGTGCCACAGTTCACCAGCTGTGAGACCTGGCTGCCCTGCTGGTCCCACTGTCCCTAAGCCAGGGCTTGTGACAGCACCCACGTTGCAGAGGAGATGGCCTTTGGTACAGCTGGTGGCATGGGTGTCACTCTTCTGTCCCTAGGTGTCTGCTGGCGGCTCTGCTGGTGGTAGTTTGGTTATTCAAGACACGGTTTTGCAGGGCTGCCTTACAGTACGGGCTCTTCCTGCCTCAGCCTCCTAGAGTGCTGCGCTTGCAGGCAGGAACTGGTCCCAAGGGGCCTGGGTTGCCTGAGGGGGCAGCAGGGGTGAGACTTTGTGTTCTGCCTGGACGGGTGGGCACACAGCAGACCCTCCCTGCTCCTGCTGCTCCTGCTGCTCCTGAGCCCTAGGGTGCTTCTGGCTGCGGGACTTATCAGAACCTTCAGCAAGTGTACTGGTCACAACATTCAGGCTGGGTGGCTTTACACATCTGCCTTGCAGTGCTGGAGGCCGCAAATCGGAGATGACAGTGTGGCGGGCAGGGTCTCTCTGTGTCCCTCTCTCCCTGCCCCCCTCCACGTTTTTTTCCTGTTTTTTTTTTTTTTTTTTTTTGAGACAGGGTCTCCCTATGCAGTTGAGGCTGGTCCTGAGCTCACTTTTGTAGCCCAGGCTGGTCTCGAACTCGCACCGATCCTCCTGCCTCAGCCTCCCGAGTGCTGGGATTACAGGCGTGAGCCACCACGCCCGGCTCCTCCACGTTTTTTGAGACAGGGTCTCACTAGCCCAGGCTGCCTTTGAACCATGGCAGTCCTGCCTCAGCCTCCCAAGCGCCTGGCTAATGGAGCGTCCTTTCCTCCTCATCCTGGTCACCTCTCTATATCTTTGTCCTAATTTTCTGTCTGACAATTTAAAAACCCCTGTGGGTTTAAATTCTTAAAGCATTTTTTAAAAAAGTTAATGGGATTCATTGGGGCAGATTTGTACATATTCTGCTCCTTCTCATCCTCCAGCCCCTCTTCTGGCCCCCATTTAATTTCCTCCTCTTAATTATCTCCATAAAGGCCTGGTCTCCAGAGTTGCTTTACAAGCAGAGGGGAGGGGAGAACCAGTCCCTCAGCCGCTGCAGTCAGGGCAGGGCTAGGGTTTGTGGTGCTGGACAAACCCAGGCCCAGACCGCACCAGGCAGCCGGGCAGGGTAGGGGTGGGGACGCCCTTCCCTGGCACAGCGCAGCTTTTTACCCTTGTGTCCCCCTTTGGGGTATCCGGGATCCTCTTGAGCTTGGGGTCCCCAATTTTTTTAAACACGGCAATCTGAGAAAAAACTGCACGTGCTGTAGTATGAATGGGGCCGAGGTAAGGCCCGGTGGTGAGGCGGGATCTTCCTGTCTCAGCCTCAGGAGCGGCAGAGCCCCACAGGCCGCGCGAGGGGTTGGGTGCAGGAAGGCTCAGGTTCCTGGATTCGACCCAGCTTTGCAGACGCACCGCACCGCACCGCGGACGCCAGGGGGCGCTGTGGCCCAACACGCTCTAGCTCCGGCCTCAAGCGCGTCTACCGGATGGTGACCCTAATCACCCACAGAGAAGCAGGGCGAGGGTGACTCGGGTTCTGAGCAGGGGCAGCACCAGCACGAGGCTCGTTAGGCCACCTCCGTGCTTGTTGCTTCCCCACACCTGGTGACTGCTGCAAAGGACCACGGAACCGGGCGTGGTGGGGTGGGCCGGTCTTCCCTGCACTTGAGAGGCCGATGCAGGAGGGTGACTAAGAGTTTGAGATTGGCCTGGGCTACAAAGGGCCCTCAAGGCCAGCCTGAGCTGCATAGTGAGACCCTGGCTAAGGCCCCCCACGGGCATGGCAGTGCTTGAATCCTCAAACCCAGCCTCGTGTCTCTGCACCTGAGAGACCGCCCTGTGATTTCGCTGTCCCCATGTGACTGCCAGGGACTCCCCGTCCCCCCATGCCCTGCTGCCCCTGGACCTTTACAGTCGCCGCCCCTGTCCCACCCTCCTCCCCGCCTTAGGGGAGGTGCCCCAGAGGCCCCCACTTCCTGCTCTCCAAGATTCTCATCCCTTGGGCCCTTGCCTGTCCCCAGAGCGTCTCGCATTCCGGGCTTCTGTGGCCGCTTCTCATGGCACTATAACCCGTCCCCCACATCCCAGCTGTCCCATTCCTCCTATGAGACCCACAGCCGCCATCACTGTCCGGTTCTGCTGGAGGCAGCATCTTTTTTTTTTTTTTTTTTTTTTTTTTTTCTTTTTGAGACAGGGTCTCGCTATGCAGTTCAGGCTGGCCTTGAGCTCACTTTTGTAGTCTAGGCTGGTCTCGAACTCGCACCAATCCTCCTGCCTCAGCCTCCCGAGTGCTGGGATTACAGGCGTGAGCCACCATGCCCGGCTGGAGGCAGCATCTTAAGACCCAGCTCCCTCCTGGTGTCTGAAAATCAGCAGCTGTGCCTCACCCCCAGGCTCGGGGATCCAGCACCCCAGAAGCTCCCCCCACAGGTGCTAACAGCCATGGGCTCTTTACCCAATGCGGTCTCTCTTCCCTCCCCGTTTCCTCTCTCTGCAGCGCTGGAGTGTGGGAATCTATCCCAGGACGGCGCTTTCAGCCCATTTTAGCTTTATCTTTTTTTAGCTTTATCTTTGATGATCAAGAGTCTAGGCAAATTATCCGGGCTGCCCTTGAACTTCTGACCCTCCTGCCTCGGCATCCTGGCTGTTGGGATCGCAGGCGCGCGCCCCACGTAGGCTTACTTGCCCAACACGCCAGGCGCGGGGGGACCCGCTTGCTTAGCGCACCCGAGGCTCAGGCTTCAGACCCCAGCACCAAAACTGGGGTGCGCAACCTTGAGAAGCCTCAGCGTCCCCCATCCCCCGGAGCCTCAGGCAGGGGCGCAGGAGGCCCTGGTGAGATAGGAACCCAGAGACCTGGCCATGAAGAGGGGACCTGCGGAGGGGGATGGTGGCTCAGTCAACCAAGGCCAGCCGGCAGGAGAGCCGGCGGTGAGGAGAGGGACCCGAGGCACGGGGGCCCAGATGCGAGGGAAGCAGAGGCGGCTTCCCTTTTTCTTTCTTTCTTTTTTTTCTTTCTTTTTTTTTTTTTTTTTTACAAGAAAAGTTGCTCAAAATCTTGAAAACACAAATTAGCCAACATCTGCTACGAAGAACATTGTGAAACGTATTGGATGAGGAAACGGTCCCAGGAGCGAAACTCCAAGAAGGGCAACGGATGGCAGCGGGTGGTGAGAGAGGACCAGGTGTCCGTTGTCCTTCCTGGGAGGCTGTGAGCCCAGTGGGGTCCGGAGAACAGAAGACCAAAGGCGCGGCGCGGGCAGTGTTTACCCCATCCCATGCCCTGTCCTGCACTCACATAGAACAGTTTTGCTGGCCCCGGTGGTGCCTACCTGTCATCCGGTGCTTGGAGGCTGAGGCAGGAGGGTCGCTGGAGTTCTGCGCCAGCCTGGGTTATGCTTTGAGACCATATATATGGCCTGCGGCATAGCACAGTTGCTTAAACGCCAGCTCAGGCAAACGTAGTCAGGCTCAGTGGACTTGGGTTGGATGCCAGGCTCCACAAGCCTTACCCGACCCACCCTTAAGGCAGCCTGAGCAAGAAACACACACACACACACAGACACACACACACACACACACACACACACACACACACACACAGTCTTCAGTGTGGTCCTGTGACATTATTACTAATAATGTGCCAATCTTTTTCATTTTTAAACATATTTATTTGAGGGCTGGCAAGATGGCTCAGTGGTCTAAAGTGCCTGCTTAGGCAAGCTTAGGCAACCACAGGGACCACAGTTTGATCCCCAGCACCACATGCTGCGCCAGCCCCACCCCCCAGGGCAGGCTGATCTGACAATAATAATTATAATATTAAATATATATATATATATATATTTGATATAGAGTCTTTTTTTTTTTTTTTTTTTTTTTGGTCTTTTTGAGACAAGGTCTTGCTATGCAGTTCAGGCTGGCCTTGAGCTTACTTTTGTAGCCCAGGCTGGTCTCAAACTCACAGTGATCCTCCTGCCGCAGCCTCCCAAGAGCTGGGATTACAGGCGTGTGCTGCCATGGCCAGGGGTGGGGCTGGCGCAGCATGTGGTACCAGTGATTGAACCCAGATTCTTACGCCTGCCAGGCAGCAGGTGCTTAGACCACTGAGCTATCTCCCCAGCCCCCACCTCCCTTTTGGATATAGTCTCACTATGTAGTTCAGGGATGACAGGTGCATGCCATCACACCTGGCAACTCCGATCTTACAGATCGGGACACCGAAGCTCAGAAGCACTTCTCTGTTTGTTGCAGACCCCTGAGCGCTGGTCCTGTCCCTGCAAGCGGGCTCCAGGGCTCCTCACATGCAACGGACCTTGAGGCCGGGTCTCGTTCAATCAGTAAGCTGACCAGGATGAGCTTGAACTTGCAACTCTCCTGCCTCCGTCTCCAGAGTGCTGGGATGGCAGGTGTGTGCCACCAAGTCCACCGTTTGACTTAGTGCCACCTCGGCACCTGCAGTCTGAAGAGGGACAAGGCAGGCCAGGCGACGCTGCCCTTTGTACACAGACCTTGTCTTTTTTTTTTTTTTTTTTTAAGAATTTTTTATTTTATTTATTTATTTTTTTCTTGTTTCAGAACCTTTGTTTATTCACTCATTTTTATGGCCGGCTCAGCCTACCCCGAGGGCAGGGCTGGCGCAGCAAGTGGTGCCAGGGATCAAACCGAGGTCCCTGAAGCTGCCCAAGCTTCCCCAAGCAGGCGCTTTGGACCACTGAGCCATCCTGCCGGGCCCCCAGACCTTGTCTTGAAGCTGAACCGTGTGCCGAGTTGACCCCAATGTTAAGATGACAAGGGAGACAGGAGACGAAGGTGGAAGGTGGCTTAACCTGCTTCTGGTTGTATGTGGGGCATGTGGAGGTGCAGCCTCTGTGTCCCCATTCCCACATCACGTGGCTGGAGCAGGGCCCCCACTGTCCTGTGGCAAGAGAAAGCTATGGTCTCCAAGTGCAGACTGCTAGGCAGGTGCAGTAGGGTGTGCCGTCATTCCCAGCACTTGGGGGGCTGAGGCAGGCGGATTGCCGCGAGTTTGAGTGAATAATGAACTCAAGGGCAGCCTCAACTATGTGGCAAGACCTTGTCTCAGAAAACCCTAGAAATATAGCATTTGCAACGTGTAGGTGCAAGCCCGGCGTGGCGGCGCACGCCTGTCATCCCAGCACTTGGGAGGCTGAGGCAGGACGATTGGTGCGAGTTTGAGACCAGCCTGGGCAGCAAAAGTGAGCTCAAGGCCAGCCTGAACTGCATAGCGAGACCCTGTCTCATAAAAGCCAAAAATAAAAAATAAAAGTGCAGGTGCAATGCCTACCACGGGAGGGAAGGAAGCAAGCAAGAGAGCTGATGTGACACAGCAGCTATAGCCATCTAGGAAGTGTCGCTCCCCTCTCATGGTAACCAAATGTGACAGTCCTGGTGCCAGAGTACGGCTTGGGCTCAATCCCCAGCTCCGTTCTCACTGGTGGTGCGACCCAGGTCAGGATACTCTGCCCCTCTGAACCTTTTCTTTTTTTAGTAGTCATTTATTTTATTTTATTTTATTTTAATTTTTATTTTATTATTATTATTATTATTATTTTTTTTTTTTGGCGGGACCGGGGTCTGAACTCACAACCTTGCACTTGCCAGGAAGGCACTTGTGCCATGGGGCTATTTCCCCAGCCCCTCTTTTTTTTTTAAATTACTTTTAATAAGAAATTATAGTGTGACAGTGTCAAAACACATTAGTAATACATTCCCAGTAATTGATTGAAAGCACGGGGTGTAGACATGATAAATTTTCTAATGGTTATCAGTACAATAGATTTCTTCTCTTTGATCGAAGAGAGGGTGGTTGTATAGGTACGAACCTTGTTTGGTCAGTGGCTGGGGATATTGATCCCAGCTAACGGGGGTGGCTGTGGCCAGGAGGCTGGTCTCCCGCGTGACCTGCTCCCCCCACGAGGCTGAGCCCTGCACGAAGGGCAGAAGGGGCAGCCCTGCCCTTGCTGAGGGGCCCTGAGGTGAGGGGTGTGTCGGCCTCACTGCCTGGCCGCCGCGGACCCCCCAAGGAAAGCCGGAAGTGGTGCGCAACCCGAGATGCCCTCCTCTTGAGGTTCTCAGTTGTAACAGCAGTTCCTGTTCCGGTGGCTCCCGTGGCCGCGATGCCCATCCTCACAGCCTGTCCCCAGCTGACAAGCCGCCCTGCCTCTGTCCTTCCTGCTTGCTGATACCGCAGAGGCCCCAGCTGCCACCCCCCCGCCCCCAGACGGCAGGGCGGGCACTGTGGCACTGACCCCGATGGGTGCCCGGGGACATAGACCAAATCCTAGCGCTGTGGCAGCGCTTCTGCCTCCAACGCAGCTGAGAGCAAACTCCTGGGCGACGCCCGCTGCCCGCCTCCAGGGGCTCGAGGCTCTGCTCCGAGGCCTGGTCCCCAGGGGTCCTGCGGTGCCCGCCCCGGGCTCCTGGCGCCGGCCGCAGGTGGCCGCCCAGGCCCAGACTCGGGTGGCGCAGGCTGAGCCCGCAGCAGGCAGGAAGCGCCAGCAAGCTGTGGCCGCGTCTGGGGAAGCTGGCGGTGCCCGGGGCTTCCACGTTGCGAGGACGGGTGCGGTGTGCGCGGCTAGGGGGGCCTCAGGGGTGGAGTCTTCCTCTTCCCCTTCCCTTCGCCATCGCCTTCCACCTGTGTCCAAGTTTCCTTCTTCCATTGTTGTCACTATTACTTTTATTCTCTGTCTCTGTCTCTGTCTCTGTCCCTGTCTCTGTCTCTATCTCTATCTGCTTTGTAAACCCTTCCCATACTCCCATAAACCTTTCCCACACTTTTAAGAGCACTTCTAGAGCCGGCGAGACGGCTCAGCGGTCTAAAGCACCTCCCTAGGAAAGTTTAGCCAACCCTGGGACCGTGGTTCGATCATTGGCACCACATGCTATGCCAGCCCCACACCTAGGGCTGGCTGAGCTGGCCATAACACAAATAAATAAAATGAGGTTTAAGAAAGATTAAATTAAGTTAAAAAATAAAAACACTTCTCGGGACCTGGCAGGATGGCTTAGTGGTCTAAAGCACCTGCTTAGGAAAGCTTGGGCGGCTGCAGGGACCACGGTTCCATCCCCAGCACCACATGCTGTGCCAGCCCTGCCCTAAGGGCAGGCTGAGCTGGCCATAAAAATAAATAAACAAAAGTTCTGAAACAAGAAAAAAAAAAAAACAAAAAAACACTTCTAGTATTCTTAATGAGTTTTTTTTTTTTTTTGTCTTTTTGAGACAGGGTCTCACTACGAAGTTCAGGCTGGCCTTTAGCTCACTTTTTATCGCCCAGGCATGTCTCAAACTTGCACTGATCCTCCTGCCTCAGCCTCCCAAGTGCTTTGTCTTAATGATTTTCTAAACTCATAAACCTACATAATTTTTTTTTCTTGTCTTTTGGAGATAGGGTCTCACTATGGAGTTCAGGCTGACCTTGAGCTCACTTTTGTAGCCCAGGCTGGTCTTGAACTCACACCAATCGTCCTACCTCAGCCTCCCAAGTGCTGGAATTACAGGCATGTGCCACCACGTCCGGCCTAAACCTACGTAATTTTGATACGGGGTAAAAACTGACCTTGGGCTGATGACCTCCCAAGTGATATAGGGGGAAAATGAAACTCCCAACCTGAGAAGTACCTGTGACGAGTTCATGTTCTTTAAAACCTAAGAATGAATTTTATGAACAAATGGATATTAAAAGCAGAATATATTTATTGGGAAAAAGAAAGCTTCTGTCAGAGAAAGGGACAGGAGGGGGGCCCAAGTGGGTTGTCCCCAGGAAGCCGTCTCTTCCAGGGACTTTTTTTTTTTTAATTTTATTTATTTATTTATTTTAATTTTTTTCTTGTTTCAGGACTTTTGTTTGTTTACTAATTTATTTTTATGGCTGGCTCAGCCTGCCCTGAGGGCAGGGTTGGTGCAGCATGTGGTGCCAGAGATCGAACCGCGGTCCCTGCAGCTGCCCAAGCTTTCCCAAGCAGGCGCTTTAGACCACTGAGCCATCCTGCCGGGCTCCTTCCAGGGACTTTTATAGAGGAAAACCATGCGGTGGGGTGGCTCTGAGGTGGTGGAGCACATGGGAAGGTGCTCAGGTGGGCATGAGGTGGGGCAAAACTATGCTCAACCAATAAGCCTACAAGCACCATTGCTCGGGTAAAATTGATTAATTCCAGTACCAAATGGGGAAGCGAGTCATGTAGCAAGCGGGCATGAATATGGGACAGGGTCCCTTCCTGTTGGGGGCCGGGTTAGTGACTCACTTAGGCTCTTACGTGATGATTGATACCTATTTAGAACAGCAATCCCTGATGCCCATCTCTGGGTAAGTACGCAGCAGCTGTATGTTTCCTCTTTTGTCTTGAGGTCTGGCCCATGGGGGGTCTATCTGTCTCTTCCAAGTGGCAAAGTCACCTTATCTTCCATCCTGTCTCCTTGGGGGCCTGGCCCTGTCTGGCTGCCTAGAATATTTCTATCTGATTCAGCTGCCTATAGCAATTTAACATTCATCCACCTACATTATAGTTACGTATTTGTTTGCTCAAGAAGTACATAGTGTAAACAGCGTACCCACTGCCATACCACCTTCCCTGGGAGTTTGCAGACTATGGCCTGAAACCTCTCCGAAGCCTGAGTCAACATAGACCCACTGTCCCGGTCCCACCGGTGGACTTCGGTTATTTTGTCCTGGCAATGAGAAAGTGAACAAAGCCATGGCACATCCTCACTCGTGCTCCTTTCCCTTCCCTGTCTCCCACCCTGGCATCAGTCTACGGGACACTGGCTCCTCTTTACAAAGGCTCTACCTCCCTGTTTCCTTCTATCAAATATTTGCTTTTCATTTACACATCGCCTTACTAAAAGGAGAGACACCATATGGTAGTTAAAATCCTCTGGCAGGTGTGTTTCGCTTAACCCCGCATTTTCCGGGGGTATCTATTTTCCTTCCCATGTCTTGAATTTCTTTTTCTTTATAGTTGAGTGCTGTTCCATCATGTGCAGATATGGCCTTTCCGCTATCCATTCATCTGTTGATGGACTTGCATGCTATCTCCAGAATGTAGCTATTATTATTATTATTATTGTTATTAATTTTGTCTTTTTGAGACAGGGTATTGCTATGCAGTTCAGGCTGACCCTGAACTCACTTTTGTAGCCCAGGCTGGTCTCGAATTCACATCAATCCTCTTGCCTCAGCCTCCCAAGTGCTGGGATTACAGGTGTGCGCCACCACACCTGGCTTAAATTTATTTATTTATTTATTTATTTATTTATTTCCATGGAACTGGGGATTGAACTCAGGCCCTTGTGCTTGCCAGGAAAGCACTTGTTCAACTGAGCTGTCTCCCCAGCCCCAGAACTTAGCTATTATAGATTGTGCGGCTATGAACGCGACTATGCACGGATTAGTGCAATACGGTTGGTATCTTTGGCTCTCCCAAAAGTCACTAGCTGAGCCAAATGGCACTTCTAATTTCAGTTCTCTGAGGGATCTCCATGCCGATTTCCACAGGGGCTGTACCAGTTCATGCTCCAACCAGTGCAGGGTGTTTCTTTTCACTGAAGCCACACAGGCATCAGGTGTCAGATTTCTACTTATTTATTTTTAATTTTTATTCCATTTGGTACAGGGTCTCACTATGCAGTGTGGACTCTTGTGTTCTTCCTGTCTCATCCTTCCCAGAGCTGGGATTACAGGTGTGCACAACCTTGCCCAGTTTTGGGGCCAGCACTGCACCCCCAGGAACCCGAGGCCAGCACAGCATGTAGTACTGGGGATAGAACTCGGGACCTTGTGCTTGTCAGGCTCGTACTTAGACCACCAAACTGTCTCTCCAGCCCTAGATTTCTTTTTTTTTTAAGAATTTTTTTGTTTTTATTTTTTTCTTGTTTCAGAACTTTTGTTTGTTTGTTTGTTTATTTATTTTTATGGCTACCTCAGCCTGCCCTGAGGGCAGGGCTGGCGCAGCATGTGGTGCCAGGGATCGAACCATGGTCCCTGCAGCTGCCTAAGCTTTCCTAAGCAAGCGCTTTAGACCACTGAGCCATTCTGCTGGGCCCAGCCCTAGATTTCTTTTCTTTTCTTTTTTTTTTTTTTAATTTTATTTATTTTTTTTCTTGTTTCAGAACCTTTGTTTGTTTATTCACTCATTTTTATGGCTGGCTCAGCCCACCCCGAGGGCAGGGCTGGCGCAGCATGTGGTGCCGGGAATGGAACCACAGTCCCTGAAGCTGCCCAAGCTTTCCCAAGAAGACGCTTTAGACCACTGAGCCATCCCACCGGGCCCTAGATTTCTTAATGACAGCCATTCTTTGTCTGTTTTGTTTTTTGGCAGGACTAGAGTTCGAACTCAAGACCTTGCACTTGCCAGGCAGGCACTTGTGCCACGGAGCTTTCTCCACAGCCCCCAATGATACAATGATAGCCACTCTTTCTGGTTTTTTATTTTTCTTTCTTTCTTTCTTTCTTTCTTTCTTTCTTTCTTTCTTTCTTTCTTTCTTTCTTTCTTTCTTTCTTTCTTTCCTTCTTTCTTTCTTTCTTTTCTTAGTATCAGGAATTGAGCTCAGAACCTTGCACTTGCCAGGCAAGGGCTTATTCTACTGAGCTATCTCCCTGGCCCTTTCTGGAGTGAGATGGAATCTGTGTTGTTTTAATTTGCAGCTCTCCAACAGCGTTTGATGTTGAGCATCTTTCCATATCACCATTCGTACCTCTTTGGAGAAGGGTCTTCATCTTCCTTCATCGGGTCTTTTGGGGGGGCAGTACGTCTTTGAGTTCCTCGCGTGTTCTAGGCATCCGTTTTTGGTCTGAGCTGCAGTGGCCAGTTTTCCCCGTTCTGTACATTGTATCTTCACCGTGCTGGTTGGTGCCCTTGCTGTCCAAAAGCTTTTTAAACTTGTTTAGCTCCCATTTGTTGGTTGTCAGTGTGTATTTCTCGTGCCCCTGGGCTCCTGTTCAGAAAGTCCTTGCCTGTAGCCATGCCTCTGAGAGTTGTACCTGTTTTATCTTCCAATAGGCTCCGTGTTTCTGTTTTTCGCATCTAGATCTTTGCTCCGTTTTGACTTTCCTTTAGTATAGTGAAATAGAGGGGTCTGGCTTCAATCTCCTGTGTAGAGATGGGGCTTTGACTCTGTTGAAATGAATCAAACCAGGTACTTCAAAAGACACATTATGGGCTGGTGAGGTGGCTCAGCAGTCTAAAGGGCCTCCTTAGGAAAGCTTAGGAAACCACAGGGACTATGGTTCGATTCCTGGCACCACATACTGTGCCAGCCCCACTCCCAGGGCGGGCCAAGCCAACCATAGTAAAATAATAATAAAAAATGTAAAAACAAAAACATTTCATGGTGGTATGTGTAAAAAAACAAAAACAAAAACAAAAAGACACACTATATGTAAATTGTGCTTCCATAAAACTGAATTTAACTGTTATTTCTAGGATTTTTTTTTTTTTTGTAATATCAGGGATCGAACTCAGGACCTTGCACTGGCCAAGCAGGCGCTCATGCCACTGAGCTATCTCCCCAGCTCCCTAGGATTGTATTTGATAGCATTAGATATGAAACCGAGGTCAGTAGAGATCATTTTTACTATTAGAAATCGGGCAAAGAAGAGGAGTTTAGTTTTCAAAAGAGAATTAAGGGTATTGCCGGGCGTGGTGGCGCACGCCTGTAATCCTAGCACTTGGGAGGCTGAGGCAGGAGTGTCGGTGTGAGTTCGAGACCAGCCTGGGTTACAAAAGTGAGCTCAAGGCCAGCCTGAACTGTGTAGTGAGACCCTGTCTCAAAAAGACAAAAAAAAAAAAAAAAAAAAAAAAAAAAAAAAAAAAAAAAAAAAAAAAAAAAAAAAAAAAAAGAGAATTAAGGGGCTGGAAATATAGTTCAGAGGCCTAAGCACCTGTCCGAAAGCCCAAGGTCCTGAGTTTGATTCCTGATACAAAAGAAAAGTAAGAGAAAGAGAAAGAAAAAAACCCTTTCTCAGCTACTTGCTGGGAAAGACTCATGGGCACGGGCCACAAATGAAGACGTACAGACCCTTGGTGTGGGCAAAGCTGGGGCTCCAGCAAAAGGCTGCTGTACCATCTTTGATATTCAGCCTTTAGGTTACTTTCGGCTGATGAAACAAAACCTTATCATGTGTGCCTAAGATTAATATTTAAGCTCTATGTGACATCCTCCTAGGCCTCTGGGAGCTGGGACACAAGAACAGGATGTCCTTGAGGAGTTCCAGGTATTCTTGGTTAATCCCACAGCTGTTGCAGGCCCATTTTCCTCTCCCTCCTTCCATAGGCCCTGTGGGTCATTCTACACTTCTCTGTTTCAGTTTATCCTCCTGCCCCTCCCCCCCCTCCTCTCTCCCTCCCCCCCTCCTTCATTGACCTTGGCTGGCTCAGCTTGACCTAGGAGTGGGTCTGGTGCAGCATGTGGTGCCAGGGATCGAACTGCAGTCCCTGGGGTTGCCTAAACTTACCTAAGCAGGTGTTTTAGACCACTGAGCCATGTGGATGGCCCTCAGCTGTTACTCTTCTCTCACTGGTGGGACAAATACCCAACACCCAAATGAAGAAAGCAAAAGTTTATTTAATTCACGGTTTGTGGAGGTTTCAGTCTACTATGATTTATGTCTAGGTGTCCCCCCAAAGCCTCATGCGGTCATTTGGAGGCTTCTAGAATTTATAAGTGGTTTGGGGCCAGCAGGGTTCGGGTACTGCACCTCCCCTGGTCCAGGTGATTTGCATCTGAATGTAAAGGAAGGGAAGTGAGCAGCTGCTAGCTCTTCCTGCGCTCTTGCTCTTAGCTGCGGCCATAAGGTTGGTTTCTGCCCTCTGCCATGTGCCGCTCTGCCTTGGAGCCAGCGGAGCATGGACTGAAACCTCCAGTAACTGGGAGCTGAACCAACCTTTCCTTCCCTCATTTTCAGTGTTGGGTATTTGTCTCAGCAACGAGAGAAGAGTAACTAAGACACAGTGCGTCCTCCACTGGCTCCAAGGCAGAGCGGCACATGGCAGAGGGCAGCCCTTCGTGGAGGTGGAAAACAGTAAAACAGCAAGAGCAAAGGGGAGGAGGAGCGACGGAGAGCAAGACTGTCTCCTTTATGTTGCGGTCAAGCTGTCCGCCCCAGGCTGGGCAGGGACAGCACTCACACCTATGATCCCTGCCCTGGAGGATGAATGAATTACAAGACAGCGGTTCTCAACCTGTGGGTTGCAACCCCGGCAGGGGTCAAATGACCAAAACACAGGGGTTACCTAGAACCATTCCAAATCCTAACTGTAGCAAAATTACAGTTTTGGAGTAGCCACCAAAATTATTTTTTGGTTTGGGGTCACCGCAACATGAGGAACTGTATTGTGGGGTCATGGCATTAGAAAGGTTGAGAACCACTGCCATAGAAGTCAGCCCCATAACTGCATGGGCATTTGGGGAGACAAATAGCACCCCCTAAAGCAACCAACCAAACACTCAAACAACCTCCAGTGAGAATTAAAGGATGCCTGGCTCTTTCTTGCCCCAAGGGCTTTCTGAGCAGATCCTCAGGGGCCTCGGTCCACGGGTCCACGTCTCCTGCATCCTTTAAAAGTTTTCATCTGATGATGATAAGCCCAGTACCTATGTTATAGAATAATAGTATCACGAAGCTTTTCTGCTGGAGGGTTGAGAATGTAAGGTAACAGACCGACAATTGGAGAAAAAGAAGGGCTATAAGGATAGCCAATATTTTGGCCCTAGCCCTTCAAGGTCAATAAAGACCCAGGATATAAGAGAACCTGTGCTGTAATATCCTATAACTCAGAGGTGTCCCAAATTTCCTGGTCAAGGAGATTATGGGACCTC
>PVJA010017767.1:0-41088 GCA_004027025.1 Myocastor coypus | reverse complement strand
TTTTTTTGTATCTTCCAGGGTCAAATCCCCTCAGGATTAAGTTTGGGACCATAGGCAGTACTTTGTAGAACAGTTGTTAGTGTCAGCCTTTGGGACAAGTCATGGCCATTGCTTGGCCATTTAAGATAGCAAATTTTCAATTTATGTTTCTAATAGGTTGATAGTAAAAAGATTACTGATGTTTACACTTCAGACAATTGCATTCACTGAAGCTCTGCACTCGTCTGTCCAGTTCACGTTATAGGTACATCCTAGAACTGTAAACTAAGAAATTATATGCAAGGTACCTGGGTGGGTTCTGACTTTGAAATTTTAAATAACCCAATCACCCAAGGCACAGAAGCCAACACATAAACAGTCAACCTTGGATACTTTCAAAGGGGAAAGAGTACTTGCCAGCTGCCCCAGACCTGTCTGTACCCAAATTCAGGGAAAAGCTCTCCTCTTACTCATGTTTCACAGCATGTATTGGAAAGCAGGTTTTCATCTCTTGGCTCTTTGGAACCTTTGGCTTGGTGACCCTGTAACTATGAGCTCTTCTTCTCTGGGGGTCTTGGAGAGGTGACCATCTTTGATCAGGACAGCACCTGGTACCAATATCTTATATAAGAGGATTTGCAGTGTGGCCAAAGACAAAGATGCTTTTCTACTGAGGAAAACCATCTCATATCAAGCATGTCCCCCCTCCTTGCAATCTAAATTAATGCCTCCAAGAGGTTTCCATGGTATAGACCAGTGGTAGCCATAGCATGTTATCTGTATTACTGAAAACTCTAAAAGGTTCTCCATCACTGGTATACACATACAACTTTCAGGCTCAATCAACCCTTGAGTTATCCTATAGAAAGTGAGAAAGATCTTAATTTTCTAGATGCATAAATGGAGGCTCCCAAAACTCAAATGATTACTTGAGTTTACCTAGATATGAAGTACCAGTGTAAGCTGGAGTATCAGTTTTTACTTCTAAGGACAGTGCATTTCCTATTGACATAATATTGAGAAGGAACATAAAAGTTTTCAAGAAGGTAAGGCATTACCTTATTATATCCCTGCATGCCTCATCTTAGGTTTCCCTGTAGGAAGCTGCATTAGAGACAGCCTTTTAACTTTGGGAAAGACACAATGTAGTTAGTTACGTACAGCATTAGAGTATATGGAACTATTTTTGAGGAGGCCCCTACCAATCCATGGCTGTCATTCCTTGCTGTAGCTTCAGGATAGCACCTGAGCATTACAGACACCAGCATATATTTCCAGCACTATGGCACAGTAGGATCCTTTAACTCCCGAAGCACGGAGAGTCTTCAAGAACACTTACAGGATCCTCCCAAATTATAAGCACTCAATATTATGTCATCTACTGTGTTCATCCCTTTGCACATTTGAAGCTAGGTAGATTGTTCCATTCAAGATTCACAGAAAGCCAACTTGGTGTTAGGATCAGTATGAGAGGATACAGAAATGAAAGGTCCCTGATACCTGCACTCCAGCAATTTGCAGCTATGTGATTGAGAGAGACATAAACAGGTAACTATTAACAAGTGTGAAGGAGTACATGCTGATAGATCTTTGTATCATTTAAGCAACAGATACTCCAGGTAACAGACTCTGAAACTCCCAGGAAAGGAATGTTAAATGTTTGAGCTAAGATGTGACGTTTAGGACATGAAATCAGCCTGGAGGAGCAACTGGGGAGGGATACAGCAAGAGTAAGGAGGAGGAGAGTGTAGTGTGTGCTCTACTTTTGGGCTGAAGGAAGAAGAATGTGATGGGAATGGTGTGACCTGGGTCTACAGCATTTAAAAGTCAACACTGTATAGGCAATGGACAGGAGAAGGGATATTAGCCAAGACTTTCTTCTCTTGATTTGTCATCTGTAAATATGATGACTTTTAGAATTCCTTCTGGTCATCAAATACATCATCATAACTATAGCATTATTTTTCATATTTTAAAAAGCTTACAACTGAGCATAATAAATAGGTATCAGAAAGATTATTCAAGTTCTACTAAGAAGTGATTTGAATTAAAGGGTCATTTACTTACTAGGCATGCAACTAGGTAACTCACTTTTCCACACTAATAACTCAGGGAGAACAGAGTGCATTAGGGTCCCTATCAGGATTAAACAACAAATATTTCAAAATACCTCTACCACTGCTGTAATTCAACAAGTACATATTGACTATTAATTGGATAGGACAGAGTGTAGCTTAACATATTACTCATATTTTTATGGCTTATTACATACCAGGCTTTGGGTATATGACAATTAATGAGCTATAGCATATAATAAACATATTTTTGCAAATAAAAATTACAACACATAGGAATAAAGTGCTACAGTATCAATGAGAAAGAGGAGACTATTTTTGTCTGAGTTCATGAGTATAGGCTCAGGCTAAGTCAGAGAAATTGTTTAAATTGGTGAACAGCTGTTCATACATAAACTGTTGAAGATATTATCTGATATCTCTCACACCCTAGAAGTTGTAAGATAATTTGATCTCCAGGTTTAATCTTACCCAATAAAGGTATTTTCAACTAGGAATCTTAATTAATTTAATGAATCTTAGTAAAGTCCCTGCTCAAGCAAAAGATTTCATTTCATAAAAATGTGGAGGATATAAAAAGCATTAGCGTTTCTGTAAATTTTTGATAGTTCGAAGTTTTGTCATAGTATGATTGTCTTAGCCAAGAAAATACTGGGGATTTTACTAGCAAAGCACAGAGGTAAGGTACTGAGAGCCTCATTTCTGAAACTACTGAAAGAGAAGATACAAACTGACCCTATGTGTTCAACAGCCCCATTTCAACTACGTAAACCGAGATGAAAAGTATGTTACTGACCACCACCATCCAGGCCTGGAAAAGGCCACTCAGAGGAAGAGCTGGGCCTGTCCCTTAACCAGCAAATGCTCACAGTTATGTGCCCAGGACCTTGTGATGATGAAGAAGCAAGACAAAGAGAAAGAGAAGGAAAGGCCCATGTTGTAGGATAGAGACACTGAAATTTTGGGATTAAGAGTTTATTCTGTTGTGTGGAACACCAAGACTGCTGTTGTATTTACCTTTTATAACATAAGCAGGACCTGTAATATATGAGTCTGTCATCTCCAAAAGAGCATTAAAAAAACCAAAAAAACAAGAAACAGTGCAAATCTGAGAGGCAACATGATGTAGTGGTTAAAAAATTTAATCAATTAATTTGATTAAGGTTCAATAAAATCTAAAGCTGAGTTCTGGAGAAAGAAAATGAAACTTGACTCTGGCAGTGCCACAGAGGAGGCAGAGTGGAACTGGAGTTTCAGAGATTGCACAGGATTTCAACAGGCTCAGCTGGGATCAAGAGGCACAAGAAGCGCGCGAGGGGTTGGGGGGGGCGGGGGGTGTTTCTGGCCCAGAGGAACCACATGTCGAAAGGGTAATGTAAGTTAGGAAGCACTCCTTCACTGAAGAAATGTCTGTACATTAAGGATATAGCTATAAAAAGTGAAGTCCTGTTTTCTTGGAACTACAGTCTGGTTGAGATTGGGATGACAAACAGAAACCCACATACAAATATGTATTCTGTTAGCTGATGAAATGCTGTGTGAAACATGTAGCAGGGCAGGGCAATGAAAGTAAATATTGTGTTGGCCTGGTTAGATATGGGAGGTAGTGAGAGAGTGAAGTTAGCAGGGACTGAGCAGAGATAAGTGCAAACATGAAAGTTGTGGGGTCTGCCATCAAGAGCACAGAACCAGTGCAACTGAAGTGGTGGGACAATGAGAAAAGTGACAAGAAATAAAAGTAGCACAGTAAGAGTGCCAGGATTTACAGAGCCTTCTTAGCCCTTTTAAAAGATGCTGACTTTAATTTCAGTAAGATAGGAAACAACTAAAAGGCTTTAAACACAGAAATGGCAGAGTAAGAGTAGTGTGGGAAGGTAGCCCTACTTGGGTATCATGATGAAAATAAACTACTGTATAGGAGTGGAAATAGCCCAGTCAGGAAACTGGACATATTTGGTCTGGCTGATCACCAGTGACTAGATTCAGAGCATATTTTCCAGGTAGAAGAGATCATATTGACTGATGGATTGAAAAAAAAAAAAAAGAATAGAGAGGTCAGGATGCTTGAAAGTATTTAAACCAGGGAAATTGCTAGAATTGAATTTTTCTTTTCTGTTCTTGAAAGAGAAGAGGGGAGATTTTAGAAGGATAGAAGGAACTAACAATATGGAATCAACAAATTATGCTTTAGGTGTCTGTTAGAAAACCAGGAAAAGAGGATGAATAGGTAATTAGTTGCATTAGTCAGGCTCACTGAGGGAGAGATGAGCTTGGGGAGACATAGTCCATAGGGAATCATTAAGCCATGAGTCTTGGTGAGGTCACCAAAAAGGTGAGGGCAGAGGGGAGGGAAGAGGCCCTAGAAGCTCAATGGCTTAAGGTTCCCCTAAACTTAGAAATTGAGGGAGGAAGAGCCAGGCATGGTGGTGCACACCTGTAATCCCAGAATTTGGAAGGCTGAGGCAAGAGGATTGGTATGAGTTTGAGATCAGCCTAGGCTACAAAAGTGAGCTCAAGGCCAGCCTGACCTGCATAGCGAGACCCTGTCTCAAAAAGACAAGAAAAAAAAAAAAGAAATAAAAGAAAAAAAGAGAAAGAAAGAGAAAGAGAGAGAAAGCAAGCAAGCAAGCAAGCAAGCAAGCAAGCAAGCAAGAAAGAAAGAAAGAAAGAAAGAGAAAGAAATCAAGGGAGGAAAAAGAATAAGAGTCTAGGACCAGAGGAGCTGGAGAAAGAGATCAAACAAGAGTTAGGGTCAAGAATGGGCTTCACTATACCTGATGCTGCCCACAGATCTACCTGGATCTGAGTTCAGTGATAGGAAGTGACACAAACAAATGCTTGAGAGTTACTTTCATGGAGAACTTTGCACTGATTAGACTCAAGAGAACTCAGTTTTCTTCTCTGCCCCTCTCATTCAGAGGGGAGCTATCATAGCACATTACAGTTTTATACTTTTATATGACTCACTAGAGAGTTGGGAGTGCATGTTCTGAATGAGCAAAGGGCCTTCCATGAAGGCTCTCCTGGCTGCAGCAGCTCTATTCCTTTTCTCTACATCCCACTATATTCATTGCATTTGGTCCACGAATTCGTCTTCCTAGTTCCTGGATGAAATTTCAAGTAGGCCTACACTACATTCTTAAATAATAAAAGATCTTTGACTACCTTCACACACTAAGTATGCACACCTCATGGCAGTAACCAATGCTCCTATTTTGTCTACTAGGAAAGCTGTCACCCTTACAGTTGCAACTTGTTCAAGGTTTTGTGCATGCCTACAGAGGCCTGCTCTCTTTCACTTTGCACTACTTTCTCTTTGCTGGTTCAGCAGCTGCTGCCTAAGGCTTCACAATACAGGTGAAGAGCTTCTTAAGTACAGCTTGGGATCTGGTTTGGCTCTTCCTCAGTGCTGCACATCCAAAGGAACATTCACGAAGGTCTTTCTGCAATCACTACAGTGCCGAACTGGGGACCCCAACCAATTGCAGAGCAGCCTGCTTATAGTTGGCTTTCAGTCCCAGCAATAATGCTCCTAGGGTTGAGTCTATCCTAGATGGGGAAGCTTTTAAGGTTGCTGCATCTTGCTTCCTGTGTGGGACAGACACATACCTTGTGTTTGCCTTTGGTGAATACATATACAGGTGCCAAAGCAGCCTCACATATCACATTATTATCTCATACACAAAAGCCAACCTTGTCCTCTGCCTTAGACCTCACCTATAACTTCTTATACCTCTACTTTGCATCAACAAAGTGACTCTTAAGAAAACATTTACAACCTTAGTGGGCCATGTGAAGGTAGTTGGTTTCTGTGGCTTCTTCAAAAAGCCCAAGTTACTGTAAGACCCTGCCAAATGTAGCTAGACAGAGTGCATATCATAGGAAATAAGTTGACAGAGAAAGCAAGGATAAAATAAATTAACATTTCCCTCTGACAGTGTAAAGTCATCAGAGGTTTTCTACGTAGAGAGACAGTGGATGAAAGTAATCAGTTTCTGGACAAAGAGCATTGTAATACTGGGTGAACTCAAAGTATTAAAATTTTGAAATGAGCAGAAACACACAAATTGGAGCCATCATGAAGTATTTAAACTTCTAGGATATTTATCTTTCTTATTTTATGACAACAAATCTTACTTACTCAGCAATAGATATATCTATATGTATCCTTCCTCGGGAATTCAACACTTTTTTTTGCAGGTAGACTTTAAGCATGTCATTATACTTCACCCCCAAAACAATATATTCCTAGGTTTCTGAACCATCTAACTCCTTCAATGTGAGAATTTTTCCCCGAGCATAATCAGTTTCAGTCCTTCATGGATATTGCAGTCAGGGTTGACAAGGGAATGTATTTAGGATACAAAATAGGATTATTGTGATAGCATTATATTACAATAGTCACCAAAGAGTCAAGTGCAGAAGACAGTAATACATCTGTCCATACACTAGAGACTCAATGAATCCAGTTAAGAGCCTGGATTCCTTGGTAATGTCCCGCACAAGTCCAGCTAAAGACCCATGGAAATTCCCTCATGAGTCCATCTGAAGGCCTAGAACACACATCTCACACAAGTCTGTACCAAGAATTTGCACTGTGATGGCCTAAAGGTCAGTGGGGGAAGCTAGAAAGTGTGTCAGTGAGATGAAGGATCTGCACCAACAGGCTGAAGGGTCTGCACTAGGGCAAGGAAGCACTGTTCAAGGTAAGGACCAGAGCTCCCCTGAAAAGAGCTGCAGCCATCCTCAGTGACAGTGAGAACCTAAGCCTCTCTGATGATGAGAACAGCTGAGCTCATATTAGGTAAACCAGTGGGATAAGCTTCTCCAGGAGAATCAACAGCACCTCATCTTCCCCTCTAGTTTTCCTTTTATGCTGTTGACAACAATCCTCAGGTGACATTCCACACCCAGAACCACACTGATTGAGTTCAGCTGGGTGTTACAAGTTCTCTATTAGTTAATCTACTTCAATAGACATGTATAAATGTGAATGAGACAAATTGCTAAGTTTAAGGGGAAAATTAAGTAATTATTACATTAAAGAAAGTAGTTTATTTTATCCTAATTAAATGATCAATAACCACCTGGCTTAAGTTGAGATGAAGTTTAGAATATAGAGGCAAAGTCTAATACCCAAAGGTTCTGTGACTGATTTGTTCATTTATCCCTTCATATATCAAATGATGAGTAGGCCATGGCAAGTGCTGGAAAGAGGTATGGAAGGTAATACAATGAGCTCAACTCATCAAAGAAGGGTAGGAAAAGGAACTAGAGTTTCTGGTTCACTTTACAAAAGAATTTGGCAGCTTTCAACAAATATTTATTAAAAGCCTTCAATTCATTCAATGAAAAGACTAAATACTTAAAAAAGTCCCAGCCTCTGTGCAATATACTGATGACTCAATGAATGTTCATACTCCCTGCCCTAGAAGTTCACAGCCTAGTCATGGAACTTCATGCTATAAAAGGAGATGATGCAGTAACAGCAACCTTTTAAGCACAACTACTGACCATCTGTCTTGGACACTATAGGAGATGATTTTCTTAGTTTCATAAAGGATATATATATATATATATATATATCCTTTTCATAAGATATATATATATGTATATATATATTTGCATACATATCTCTGATATCTTCATCAAATATATGCACTGGATAAGTTTTAGATATATTCCTAAGATCAAGAACAACATGAGAATGTGTTTTATCACTGTGACTGTTCAACATAATACAGTTAAGGCAAACAGAATTAAGCAAAAGTAACAGACATAAAAATATAACAGGAAAAGAGATACAACATGCAGATGAAACTATGTCATAGATATAATCCATACTGTCTTCCCTGCCTAGACCATATTTTCCCTATATAAAATACCACAGATATCACTACTCTACAAAAAGCTTGATGAGGCCTGGCCACACATCTCAGAGTACTAAAAGGCCTGCTTAAGCAAAACACAGGGACTGAGGTTCCATCCTTGGCATGCTGAGATGGCCACTGAAACGGGGCATGGTGACACGTGCCTGTAATCCTAGCATTTCAGAGCCTAAAAACAGAAGGATCACTGTGAGTTCATTCTGTCGAGTGAGACCCTGTAGACCCTGTACTAAATACATAAAATTTAAAAAAGCTTGTTGAGCATCCAAACCATAGTAGACCAACAACTGCTGTAATTAACCTGTAAAAGCCACCTTAAAATGACTCTCAAATATGATTACCTTAAGGATGTGGAGGTGGTGAGGCCCTAAAGGCAATCATGACTGTCCTAAAGAGGCACTCAGCATGACCACAGGTAAAGGATAGTCAATACCCAAGAAAGCTAGATATAAGTGATCCAGGTACAACTGAGTAGTCAGAAGCCATGGCTTGTGCCCTGAAAAACTTGATGACAGCTTAGTGAAACTGATTTTCAGCTGACAGGCTGCAGAAACATAAGAAAATAAATCTATAGTTTTAAGCCACTAAGTGTGTGATAGTTTCTTGTATCATAATCATAGCTTCCTAATCTAAAAGAAAAATATCATTGATTCTACAGCTTTTCTTACTGGAAGAAAAAATATATCACTTCAAATTAAACACTTTTCCAAACAATGAATTCTAAAACATTTCTCAAGTATAATTTGATACAGGGTACAATAAGTGATATATTAACTCATTGGAATGGTTATAGTAAGCACAGGCATGACCTCTACACAGCTTGATTTTTCTTTCTTCTTCCATATGTTCCCACCTTACCTTCTCATCTCTCTCTAGATAGCTTTAAACTTTTTATTCAATAAAGATTTTACAATTACAGAAAGGTGTAAAAATTGTACAAGGAATTCCTACATAGTCTTACATTCTCACAATAGTTTGCATAAATGTGCTGTTAATGTTACACACACACACACACACACACACACACACACACTTTCATATAATTTTTCTGAACCATTTGAGAGTAAGATACAGATTATAATACCCATTTCATTTACTCTTTCAGTACGTTTAATGAAAACAAGAATATTCTCTTATTCATGTTTTCAATCATTCTGTCTGAATATAAACAATTCCATTACTTAATCTACTGGACTTATTATTATTATTACAATTTTGTCAACTCTCCACTGGGTGTGTTTTATAGTAACAGACAGGATACAATTCCACATCACAGATGTCCTTTAGTTGTCTTATCTCTTTGGCCTCCATGAATCTGAAATGCTCTTTGAGTCAATATTTATCTTCTATGACCATAATATTTTCAAAAAGTTGAGTCAGGTTAAGTTTTAGAATCTCATTCAGTCTGAATTTCTTACATCTTCTTGCAATCAGATTCAGAGCAGGCATTTTGGGAAGGATGACTACAGAAGTAATACCAAGTCCATATACTACTGTCTGGCAAGATACATGGTAAGCACCAAAGGGAGAACATGTGAAACATTCACATAAAAGCCTAGCAGATGGTGGTATAAGGAAAGTATGTCTCCTACAAGTCCAGCCTATTCCAGGACAGCTTGTGAGCCTGCTGTTCTCTATCTCACCTGCTCCCTTGTGGAAGCCTCTACTGCAACTGCCCTGAAACTTTAGCAACTTGACTGCCAAAAAAGTTCACTGAAGTGATTTTTGTACACTTTTAACTGTCTTGACTTTTCTTCATCACCTTGCCAGGTCCCAGGCAATCCACCATGACATCATCTCTTTCTGTTGGATCTCCTAGCATCCCCTCTGGTATCTCTCCAATCTGTTATGTAAACAGCAATTATTTTGCTCCTTCATAAATATAGTTATGTCATCTACTGTAGCTAAAGCATTTTTATTTTTCTTAAGATACAAGACAAAACTGCTTCATAAAGCTCCCAAGTCCATTGTGTTTTGCCCCTCTACTTCTCTAGCCCTCACCAGCACCACTTTCCTTCCTGTCTCACACCAAAGCTGCCCTTTTTTTCCTTTTATCCTACATATCTGCTTCCCGACCACTTTTCTCTCAATTACTGCTTGCTGCCATACGTAATCTTCCTTCCTTCCATCAGGATTCTTTGCTTAGTCAATGTATTGGTCAGTCGTCCAGCTATGAGACATAATGCCTGATACACACAATTAACTTTCCTTCGTGGTTACAAAGGGTTCAGCTCATGGCCAGATCATCCCAAGACAGGGAGATCAAGGTAGATGGACTTTGTGGAGCAAAGCTCCTTATTTCAGGGAAGCTGGGATTCATAACACCATAATCTGTATCAGTCAAAGTTTTACTAGAGGAACACATAAAACACAAGATGCACAAATGTATAAGAAATTATAAGATTGGCTTACAACAGTCTGCCAAAATCTGATGAGGAAGTGTCTGCACACTGGAGACTGAAAGATTCAATCTAAGGTCTGGAGCTCACTTCATTTTTCTGTGCATGTCCATATCAGTAGGCCACAAGATCTGCAAAGGAAGGCTGATGAGTCTACACCAGAATGCTGAAGAATCTAAGCTGCAGGCCAAAAAAGCTGTACTATAAGCTAGAAGATGGCATCTAAGCTAACTGTGAAGACCTGAGATACTCTGAGAAAAAGTAGAACACTCAATTGTTTTAAATTTTCTTTTGTATCCTTTAAGTGATGAGACATTCAGGGGTGGAGCCTCCACATCTAGGTATAGAATTGTTGAGCAGATTTAGTTAAGCTTTTAACTTTGTAAGTTGACCCAAAGTATCAACCTCTACAACACCCAAGAAGGGGTTAAGGATAAGGCATTGATCTTAAGGTCACATGTCCATGCCTCACTAGATATACCCTAAAGTACACTTTAGTAATCTCCTAAGCAGCTCCTATAAAGAAGGTAATCAGCTCAACTGCCACAGTTACGTCATCAAAATCTCTCAGTTTAAATATCACTGACTTATGCAGGCCTCCCCAACCACAGAGACCATGCAAGTAGGCTTTATGCTTTCACAGTGAATCCTCTGCTGTATAGCACTTCTGAATCACACAGAGAAAGGAGTGCATAAAACATACAAGAATACATTAAAGACTGAGAAGTACTTCTGCGTCCTTCAGCAATAAATCTGCTTCCCCAAAGCTTTCCCAGAAGGTACCATTACCCTCAATAGCCAGCACTTACACATCTTGCAATTCGCTAATGGGTATCTTACTGAATAAATTTTTTTTAAAATGAAATAATATATATGTTTTTCTTTCCTTCTTTGTTCCTTTCTCCTAAAAATTTTGATTTCTCTACTTTATGTAGATATAGTTTATTTAAACATGTATATTTTATGTTTAAATTAAATATAATACAATGCAGTTATTTATTCTACTGATAGAAATCAGTTGTTCAAACGTGGGATTATGGAATATTATGCTATAGATACTGTTGTACATTAAGTCCCTGACTTACAAACACTTGAGTTGATGACACAAATAGACCTTGCATTATGAACATTCATAGAGACAAACAAATCATGGAAGCATGTCCGGTGGCAAAAGTTTACTTACAGTTTTTCTTTTTTCTTTTGCATTTGTGTGTGTGTTTTTAAATGTTTTAGTTGTATACTGGTATCAAAGGTATAGTCAAAATTATGAAAAAATCCAACTCATGAACATTCTCCCGGAACTGAGCTCATTCACTAGTTAAGAAACTTACTAAGTTTGTATCTAGGCATACACTAATACAAAATTTTTCTCCCTCTGAATGAAACTGATGGAGTATTGGACATGTGCACATTCAAATCTGCTTTCCACAGTTACTACATTTTACATCTATAAGCCAGATAGGAAAGCAAAGCACTTATGAAAGTCTGTAATTATACATGTTCATTGTTATTTGTTTGGCATTGATCTCCTCCATTAGACTGTTAGGCATAAGTGTACTTCTGCATACTATTCCCAGCCCAATTCTTGGCTCAGAAATGTTAAAAGAAGTGGCTGAATAGAAGAAGGTACTCTGCTAAGAAAACTTAGACCTTCTGAATGTGAATAGCAGTCTAACTCCAAAATGCATGTCTTTCTATCCCATCAATTTTTTCTTAAGATGATAATGATCATTTGTACCCCATTTATTGCTTTCAAATGTAATAGAAGTGATAATGTAAGATTATAGCTGTCAAGCCAGCAAATACACAGTAAGTAGTAAGGTTGCCCATGCTTCACTACGAGGCACATAGCCCCAAATTTGCACAGAGTGTACAGGAGAGAGCTGTGCAATAGCAAATGCTTTATGGATGTACGTGGACCAACATTTCATTGTGGAAAAAGACAGGAGGTTTCAAATATTGCTTTAGCTCTCCTCAAAACTGAGGGGACCAATTAACTGCTTTCAAATCTCAACTACATCCGTGTCCCAAATTATCCACTAGCACAAACACAAAGAAGCTTAGTCCAAGTCTTGGTCAGAACAAATATTGTACAGTGCTTAATGCCCAGGTGATAGGAGATTTTATCTGTGCCTAGGCCTAAGGAAGAGCTGGGTGCAGAGGTGGTTACACATACTGCATCTGCAGCTTGGCATGTGGGTTTAGAAGTAAACTCTGACTTCCTGAGTTCCTTTTTACATTGAAAGATCTTAGACCTTCGTGATTTCCTGTTGTGTCTGTGCTTTGGTTTTAGAGTTTTTCCCTGCAATCTGAGTATTTTATGTAAAATAAAACTTCCACAATCTCTAACTTTGAGTAGATTCTATCAGTTCCTCTAAGTCATAAATTCTAAGAATGTCTGTGCCTACCGTCTTTGAAAGAAGCAGATTCAAGCGATTGCTGGTATGTGACAAACGTATCAAACCTGATTCCTTTATTTTACCTTACCTTTATCTTTATGTTACTCTTAGAATCATTAAGTATAAATATAGAATGCTATGTTCTAGGTACTCTGCAAGGCAATGAGAAAACAAAAATGAAAAGATAACTGCTATTCTGAAAACAAATTTGGAACGCAATCCATTAAAATGATAGGTTCTGGGATTAGGGTGTCAAGGGTAGAGCAGATGCTAACTACATGCAAGGCCCAGGGCTCATGTCCTAGCACCAAATAACTGAGTAAATAGATACAAAACAAAATAAGATTTTTAGATGCCCCTTTCCAGCCAGATTTACTGAATCAGTACCTGTGGGACTCAGGCCTGAGGGAATACATCCTTAAAAGAAATTACTTAGGTATTTTTGTTAGAACCTCTGACTTCCAGTTCAATGGAGAATTTAGTCAAACTGACAAATAATAATACCACCAGCCTTTCCTGCAAGGAATAAGATTTTCACTATTAACAAAATAATTTGGTAACAGACAATAAAGAAAACTAAGATGCAGCAGAAATGGCTTGAGCTTGCTCAGATACATGTCTGAGTCTTGGTCTTATTAGCTGTGGGACATGGGATAAATTACTTATCTTCTTGGAGTCTCACTTGCAAGAAGGAAAACAACATTTTCTCTGGGTGCCTCCCTTTCTAAGTATCAAATCCCATAACACATTTTGCACTCTGAAGCACCAGGAAAAAGTTAATCCTTTCATGTCCAAAAAACTTTCATAAAGACAAATTTAATTAAGCCAATCTCTAAGGTTTCTATTACATAGAACTACACGATCTCTATCATTCCCAGCTTTGCCATGGAGCTCCATGAGCTTCAACATCACTGCTAGGCATTATGTGCTTCCTTCCAGGGACCAGCAGGGTTTCTGAAAAAGCTCAGCTTAAAACTGGAGCCAGTTCTGTGTACAGCATTAGGATGTTCTTCTGGCTCTATGTTAGCAGTGTCAGTGAATGGATATTTAAAAGTATATGCATAAGCCTATAATCTTTCTGACCACAATTCCATCACCTGTTAGATGCAAAAATGTAATCTGTTAGACTATTTATTATGTTAACATGATTTAATGATGTCTCCTTTTCTAAAAAAATATGAATATACTCATGCTGCCCTTTATTATGATATAAACATTGTTACTGTATCTTGCTCTTATATAGCTGTTATTGCTGTCCATTCTAGGGACTTTGACTCTCAAATTAAGTGTCACATATTCTGTATAAGAATTTGAAATTCTATGTATGGAATGCCTGGAAAGAAACCAGGACCTAGTAACTATTCAGTGAGTCCTCATTATCATTATTTTTAAGTATAGACAGGTTCCTTAATTATCTTGAAACTGTTACCCCAACAAATGCTTCTTCACAAACCACACAGAAACCTATACAGCCTTTTCCTTTTCAAGTATTCCTTTTTCTTTTTCTTTAGATTTAAATTTTAAAGTCTTGAACTTGTCTTTCAGTGTTTACTGTCTATTTCACTAAGATACAAATTATTTGTTATCCACTGCCATATCTCTTTTGATTATCTCAATTCTGAGCCATGTATTAAATGCATACTAAGAGCTCTAGAGAACAAATATTAAAGTAGATTTTTGCCAGCTGACAAAGGAGTTTGTATCTATGGGGAAGATAGAAGGATAAACACTGCACTAGGACTCTACACAAAGAGCTATGAATACTCAGAGGAGACGAAATCAACTACAAGGGGTGTGGGAACATAAGATTTCATAGAGGCATACCCTGGACTGGAATTTTGGGGACGGCACACAGCAATGATACGATCAATGAAGAACACAGATCTGAGATTTCTGTGTTCATGGCCAACTGGCTCCAGGTATGCCTTCCTGTAGCTAGATGACCTTGCCAAGCTTCAGTGACTTCATCTGAACTCCAGAGTCATAGTACAATGAGCAGTGCCTGAAGTGGGCTCAGTATAACAACGAACATAGTAAGTGTTTGAGAAGTACATGTCAAAATGATGGTTTTTCAGTAGTGATGCTGCTCAATAGACAGAAAGAGATATGTGGTCATCCCAAGCCAAGTAAACAACACTCCAGAAAAGAAAAAGTATATGCTGTCTTTTAAGAAGAACAAGTATAGTATAAGTCTGAAGCACTATAAACACAAATTCAATTATACAGGTGGTAAAACTGGATCTGAATAGATCAAGCCATTTAGCTCTTTTTAATTTACTTGGTGTGAATTGCCATACATGTTACCATAGAAATAACAGTTTGATTGTGCGTGCTATTCTTGTTCTCACTGGGAGAATCATGCAATGTATTGTGTGTATACAGTAGGAACAATCTAAAATCTGGTCACTTTTTATTCTCCATCATATTATTCCTAAGGATTTTAGATAAGGGTGTATGCATGCGCTTGCTAGGACATAGGATGAAAGGTAAGGGACAGCAGCAAGATAAGAGCTAGGCAAAGACCAGATCATATAAGAATTTCTATGCTCCAGTAGGACCCACTCTTCTCAAAGGATATTTACTGAAAGAATGAAATTCTTTTTCTGAATTCAAGACCGATTTCACTCTTAGTAAAACAATGTCTTAGTCACTTTCCTATGTGGGAAACAACACTCAAGAGCTACAACTTAAATAAGGAGAGTTTTAATTTGCTCATGGTTTTAGTTCATGTTCAACCAGCTTCAAGGCAGAAACAGGCTGACAAAGGAGATTGAAGGGAGGAAGAGGTGCCCAACCCATGGCAGCCAGAATGCAGAAAAAGAAGGGAAGAGCTGGCACGGAAAGTCCTCCCTTTCCTGGTCTCACCATCAGTGGCCCTCCTCCAACCAGGCCCAACCTGTTAATAGCATATTTACTTACTGAACACATTTGGCTCCACTGATGACTTTGTTCTTTCACACATATGAGAACATGGGATATATTAGACAGGTTCATGAAAACTGCTGTGCTATACAACATAGAAGAATAAATACCTATACAGGAATACCTGACAATTCTTTCTGGGGCCTCTTCCTTTTCATAGGCCATGTCTCTAGCTCCAGATGACCTTAGCTTTATTTTCCAAAAGCATAGCAAATGTTACTTATAGGGCTACATAAATTGTCAATTTTATCAAAATCCCAGACTTGAAGTTATATTACAAAGCTATTGTGATTTAGAAAAAATAGCCTGGCACCAGGCCACAACAGTCACGAGGATCAGTGAAGTGGGGATGTAGAAACAACTTCAAACATGCTCAACTGTTTGAACTTTGATGGTGGGTCTAAAGCATACACTGAAGGAAAGATAGCATCTTCAATAAATGCTTTGAGAAAACTGGCTGTCCACATGCAGAAGATTGAATCTAGACCTGTATCTCTCATCTTGTACTAAATTAAAAATAAGAATAGAACAAGAACAACAACAAAAAACACCTAAATGTTAAACTAGGAACACTTAACTTGCTGGAAGAAAAGACAACTAAAACTCTTGAAGTCAAAGGCATAGGCAAAGACTTTCTCAGCAGAACGCCAGTTATATAAGAAATAGTTCTAAAAATCAATAAATAGGATCATATTAAATTAAAAAAGCTTCTGCAAAGGAAACAGCCTTCAGAGAGAAAAGACAACCTATAGAGGAAAAACGGGTTTTTTTTTGTTTTTGTTTTTTGTTTTTTATTTTAGTGATTCTTCAGATTGCATAACATATAAAGACCTAAAAAATTAGACCACCAAAATAAAAGGCCCAGCTTTTTTTCGCAACGGGTTTTCAGTGAGAGCACAGGTGTAGTGAAAACCACCACTAAACCAAAGCCAACATGAGAAAGGAAAAGACTCACATTAACATCGTGGTCATCGGACACGTGGACTCCGACAAGTCCACCACCACTGGCCATCTGATTTACAAATGTGGTGGCATTGACAACAGAACCATTGAAAAATTTGAGAAGGACGCTGCTGAGATGGGGAAGGGTTCCTTCAAGCATGCCTGGGTCTTGGACAAGCTGAAAGCTGAGTGTGAGTGTGGTATCACCATTGATATCTCCCTGTGGAAATTTGAGACCAGCAAGTATTATGTGAGCATCATTGATGCCCCTGGACACGGAGACTTCATCAAAAACATGATACAGGAACATCTCAGGCTGACTGTGCTGTCCTGATTATTGCTGCTGGCGTTGGTGAATTCGAAGCTGGTATCTCCAAGAATAGGCAGACCTGTGAGCATGCCCTTCTGGCTTACACCGTTGGTGTGAAACAACTAATTGTTGGTGTTAACAAGAGGGATTCCACAGAGCCACCCTACAGCCAGAAGAGATATGAGGAAATTGTTAAGGAAGTCAGCATCTACATTAAGAAAATCAGCTACAACCCTGACACTGTAGCTTTTATGCCAATTTCTGGTTGGAATGGTGACAACATGCTGGAGCCAAGTGCAAACATGCCTTGGTTCAAAGGATGGAAGGTCAACCGTAAAGATGGCAATGCCAGTGGAACCACCCTGCTTGAAGCTTTGGATTGCATCCTTTCACCCACTCGCCCAACTGACAAGCCTTTGCGGCTGCTGCTCCAGGATGTCTACAATATTGGTGGTATTGGCACAGTCCCTGTGGGCCGAGTGGAGACTGGAGTTCTCAAACCCAGCATGGTGGTCACCTTTGCTCCAATCAACATCATGACTGAAGTCAAGTCTGTAGAAATGCACCATGAAACTTTGAGTGAAACTCTTCCTGGGGACAATGTGAGCTTCAACGTCAAGAACCTGTCTGTCAAAGATGTCTGCCATGGCAATGTTGCTGGTGACAGCAAAAACAATCCACCAATGGAAGCAGCTGGTTTCACTGCTCAGGTGATTATCCTGAACCATCCCAGCCAGATCAGTGCTGGCTATGCCCCTGTCCTGGATTGTCACACAGCTCATATTGCTTGCAAGTCTGCTGAGCTGAAAGAAAAGATTGCTCCCTGGTCTGGTAAGAAGCTGGAAGATGGGCCCAAGTTTTGAAATTTGGTGATGCTGCCATTGTTGACATGGTTCCAGGCAAGCCCAAGTGTGTCAAGAGCTTCTCTGACTACCCACCTCTGGGCCATTTTGCTGTTCATGATATGAGACAGACAGTTGCTATGGGCGTCATCAAAGCTGTGGACAAGAAGGCTGCTGGAGCTGGCAAGGTCACCAAGTCTGCCCAGAAAGTTCAAAAGGTTAAATGAATATTACCCCTAACACCTGCCACCCCAGTCTTAATCAGTGGCTGAAGAACAGTCTCAGAACTGTTTCTCCCAATTGGCCATTTAAGTTTAATAGTGAAAGACTGGTTAATGATAACAATGCATAGTAAAACCTTCAGGAGGAAAAGCGAATGTTTTGTGGACCATTTGTTTTTGTGTGTGTGTATGTGTGTGTGTGTGGCAGTTTTTAAGTTATTAGTTTTTAAAATCAATACTTTTTAATGGAAACAACTTGACCAAAAATCTGCCACGGAATTTTGAGACCCATTAAAACAAAGTTTAATGAGAAAAAAAATAAAAATAAAAAAAACAAAAGGCCCAATAAAAAATTGGCAAGTAAAATCAATAGACATTTTACAGGAGTACAAATGACCAATAAGTACCATCTGTTTACAGCAGCACAGTTCATAAATAGCTATGTCTTGGTAGCAGCCTAAATGTCCATGTCTTAGTTATTTTTTACTCGTTGCAGAGACAAATACCTGGCACTCAAAATGAAGGAAGGAAAGATTTATTTAGCTCACAGTTCATGGAGGTTTCAGTCCATATTCGGCTGGCCCAAGGCTGAGTGGAACAGAGCAGACAGCATCCAGTTCATGGTGGTGGAACAGCAACAAAATGGCGGCAGAGGTAGCCAACCAAACAGGGTAGCAGAGAGCAACAGCTCTAGTTTGTCTCTGTCTCTCTCTCTTTATATTCCTATCAGGCTCTCTGCCTTAGGATATCCTCCCTAGACTACACCCATAGCCCCAGCCCTACTCAGACCCATAATCTCATCAGTACTAAGACACATACTCCCAGTGATTCATGAGTCAAGTCTCAATCTATAGAAGTCCCCGCCCAATGACTACATGAGGCTTTGGGGGGACAACTAGACATAAACCATAGCAGTCCATCAATAATACTTACTACATACCACCAGGGCAGGCATTATGCTAAACACAAGTGAGGAGAAATGTACTGCTCCTTGCTGTTGTCACCCTGTGTGCAAAGCACCACAGGCTGGTGTCACTCTCCTGGGTCTTTCAGGGTTGAACACTGAATCTTTGTCTTTCTCAAACTTCACTGAGCACTATTCTCTAAAAGTTTAAAAAATACATGCCAGGGGGCAAATCTTATGATATGTGAACTATCTTTCAACAAAATGTTTTAAAATTAACGTCAGTTCACGCTATTTTGCTAAATACATAATAATCCACTTTAAGATTTACAATGTTCTTTTCATTTGAATATATGCTCAAACCATAAGAATATAGCCAAAATATCCACTCAACTTTCCGATTTGAATTTCTTTTTCCTATTGGCTACAGGGAATCACCGAAAGTTCTTTAGGGAGGGATGTTCACATTAGTTTTTCAGTGTTGATTGCTTAACAAACTTTTCTTTGGTTTTTCTACAATGTTTCATTTCTCAGATGTATTTTCTTCTGAGGCTATAATCTCTAGGTAAGTACTGAAGTAGAAACTAGCCCTTGTTGAATGCCTGGGCCACGCGGTGCCCAGGCAAGTCCTCTCTCAGCCAATGTTTTCCTGCTGGACCCATCAGCCACCAGAGCTCCAACCCCGCCCATGGTCCCCACGGCCTGGGCCACATGGTGCCCTGGTAGGTCCTCTCTCAGCCAGTGTTCTCCTCCCACACCCATCAGCCACCAGAGCTCCAACTCTGTCCACCGTCCCCACTGCCAGGTCTGCACAGGGCCCAGCCGCAGCAGGAACAAGCTGAGCACAGCAGCCAGACCCAGTCAGGCACATGTGGATGGGAACAACCTTGGTGCATCTGGACCCAAATTTTGATAGGCCCTAATGGGATAACTTCACCAAAGTGCAGAGATCACTGCTACACAAAATGACAAAGAGAAGGAGTAAGATGCTACATCAGGTCACGAGCCCACCGAGAACAAACACAGGAGACACTACAATGGGAGAAAATGGGAATTATACAGCTGAAATCTCTGAATTGGTAGCATCTGAGGTAGACAGACAAGCAGAGAAAACTACAGAACAACTAAGATCAGAGATAACATTTGAAGTAAAATAAGAAATGCATGAATTAACAGAATCAGAAGCGGAAAAACAACTGCAGAAATGTATAGAGGAAACCAGAACAGAAATAACCCCTGAAGTAAAAAAAAAAAAAAAAAAAAAAAAAAAAAAAAAAAAAAAAAAAAAAAAAAAAAAAAAAAAAAAAAAAAAAAAAAAAAAAAAAAAAAAAAAAAAAAAAAAAAAAAAAAAAAAAAATCTCTAAATAATAGAATCTAAAGTAAGGTGGGGCTGGGGAGATAGCTCCGAGGCACAAGTGCCTGCTGGGCAAGTGCAAGGTCGTGAGTTCGAACCCTGGTCCCCCCCCCCCAAAAAAAAATAAGTAAGGGAGCAACTGCAGAAAGGTAAAGAGGAGAACAGAACAGAAATAGTCTCTGAAGTGGAGAGAGAAAGTATAACTATAATGAAAGATTTAAGTACCACTAAAGAAGACATAAAAAATTAGATAGTAGAAAAATGATGGATTCCCTGATTGAACAATATAAAAAAAAAATAGATCACATGAAACAGTTTCAAAGGGGTATACAAGAAAAAATCTCAATCACAAGCTGGCAAAACCGTATGAACAAAAGTGAAGATAGACTTTCAGATCTTAAAGACACAGTCACAGCTAGTGAAAAGGTAAGAAAGGATCTCTTAAAAACAACTAGGATGCAGGAAAAAATAATTCAACATCTGCAAAATGATGCAAAAATTAACAATGTGAGATTAATAGGAATCATTCAGACAGAAAGGAGTCAATACAAATGATATAAAAGGAATATGGGAAAAAGTAACATCAGAAAACTTCCCAAATATGAGAAAACAATCAGACATTCAGTTAACTGAAGCATACAGAACCCCAAATAACATCAATCCGACTAAAAACACACCCAGACATATAATAGTCAACATCCCAGAAATTCAGCAGAAGAATAATATACTAAAAGCTGCTAGAGAAAAGAAATAGATCACAGTTCAAGGAAAACCCATCAGGATACAGGCAGATATCCCTTCACAAACCATGAAGTCAAGAACACCATGGAGCTGAGTGCTTCAAGCCCTCCATGAAAACAAATTTCAGCCCAGACTGCTATACCCCACAAAACTCTCTTGCAAGTATGAGGGAGAAGTAAAATAGTTCCATGACAAGGAACAACTAAAGAATTTCATGACATCAAAGCCAACACTTAACAGTACACTAAAAAAATATTTTAGAGATGTACAAAAATGACTCAAACTCTACAAATGAGAACAGAAAGATCCACCAAATAGGGCAACCAATTAAACACAAGAGAAAAAAGTAGTAAACAGCAGTAAGTAAAAGTCATGTCATTCATAAGTCAATACATTTCAATTACAACCATCAATATAAATGTACTCAATTCTCCAATTCAAAGAAATAGACTGGCAGAGTGGATAAGGAAACAAAATTCAAGAATATGCTGTATACAAGAAGCCCTTAACTCATAAAGAAACTCATAGGCTAAAAGTTAAAGGATGAAAAACAATACTACATGATCAAGCATCTTAAAAAAAAAAAAAAAAAAAGCAGGGCTAGCAATGCTGTTTGCAGACAGTCTAAACATCAAACCAACACTCATCCAACAAAATAAAGAAGGCCATTGCATACTGGTTACAGGAAATCTTTAAGACAAAGAGGAAACACTCATAAATATGTATCCATCCAATACGGGAGCAGCAAGTTATATAAGAAAACACTTAATGGACATGAAAAATCTATTACACAATACCATAATCTTAACAGGAGACATTAAAACCCCCTTATCCAAAAAAGATATGTCAAGCAGACAAAAAATTAGCAAAGAAGTAGCATAATTGAACCACAAATTGGAACAACTGGACTTAGTGGACATACACAGAGTGTTCTACCCAACCACTTCTGAATACACACATTTTTCAGCTGTACATGGGACATCTTCTAAAACAGACGAAATACTAGTACATAGGTCATGCTTAAGTATATGCAAGAAAACAGAAATTATCCTCTGCGTATTATCTCACCACAGCACAATGAAACTGGAAATAAATGACAAAAGAAACCACAAGCCTTCTAGCAATACATGAAAATTAAACAACACTCTCTGAGAAACCAGTGGGTTATAGATGAAATTAAACAAGAAATTAAACAATATGTAGAATTTAATGAAAATTCAAACACAACCTACTGGAATTTATGGGATGCAATGAAAGCAGTTCTTAGAGGGAAATTGACAGTTCTGAACTTACACATTAAGAAGACAGAATGGGAAAAAATAAATTCTCTAATGCAGCACATAAACAACTAGAAATGGAAAAGCAATTGAAACCAAAAGCCCAAACACAAGAGGAAATTATGAAGATTAGAGCAGAAATTAATTCAATTGAGACAAAGAAAACAAGACAAATAATCAAAAAGCTATTTTTTGAAAGATGAAATAAAATTGATAAGCCCTTAGCTAACCTCATCAAAAACAGGAAAGGACTCAAATTCAAGCAATAACGAATGAAAACTGTGAAAATACTACAGATTCAGTAGAGATTCAGAGGATCATAAATAGCTACTTTGAGAACCTTTACTCTCACAGAATTGAAGACACAGATGAAGTGGACAGATTCCTAGAAAAGTACAAATTACCAAAATTGAATCAAGAAGATATAAGAACTCTCAATAACCTAATAGCAGTCAGTGAAATACAAAATGTAATAAAAAGCCTACCAACAAAGAAAAGTTTGGGACCTAATGGGTTCACCATTGAATTCTACAAGAAATTTATTGAAGACATAATTGCAATACTCCTCAAAATCTTCAATGAAATTGAAAAGGAAATGATCCTCCAAAAATCATTGGCAGAGCTAAGTATTACACTGGCACCAAAACCAGAGAGAGATGCAACTAAAAAAGAAAACTATGGGCCAGTTTCTCTCATGAACATAGATGCAAAAGTTCTCAATAAAATCCTCACCACTACAATACACCAAGTCGTCAAGAAGATTATAAACCATGACCAGGTAGGATTCATCCCAGGGATATAAGGATGGTTCAATATAAACAAATCTATAAATGTAATAGCCTACATCAATACAGCCAAAGCCAAAAATCACATGATTGTCTCAACTGATGCAGAAAAGGCTTTTGACAAAGGATAACACTCATTCATGTTCAAAGTCCTAAAGAATCTGGACTAGAGGGCCCCTACCACAACCTGATAAAAGCCATCTATGATAATCCAATGGCTAACATAATTCTGAATGGAGAAGAAGTGAAATCTTTTATTCTCAAATCTGGTACAAGAAAAGGATGTCCTCTATTGCTACTCCTATTCAAAATAGTTCTGGAATCATTAGCTACAGATTTTGGATAAGAGAGAGAAATAAAAGGAATAAGAATAGTTTAAAAAGAAGTAAAATATCATACTCCCTAAATTGTTATACAGATTTAATGCAATTCCTATCATACCATCAAAATACCTCACAGACATGGAGAAATCATTCCTAAAATTTATTTGGAACCAAAAAAGATCCAGAATTGCAAAGACAATCCTAGGCAACAAAGGTAAGGCAGGAGGCACTGCAATTCCTGACCTAAAGTTATACTGCAAAGCTACAGTGATAAAGTAAGCATGTTACTCACAAAAAAATAGATGTAAGGATCAGTGAAATAGATTAGAGGATACAGAAGCAAATACAAACACACTCAGCCACTTTATCTTCCACAAACGGGCCAAGCATGTTTACTGGAAGAAAGATAGCCTCTTTAACAAATGGTGCTGGAAAAACTGGCTCTCTACATGTTGAAAACTAAAACTTGACTACGGTCTATGGCCATGCACTAAACTAATGTCAAAACGGATTAAAAATCTAAATATTAAAAGAGAAACATTAAATCTCCTAGAAGAGAAAGTGGGAGAAAATTTTGAAGATATTGGGGTAGGCAAAGAGTTTATGAACAAAAACCAAAATGCACGTTTAACACTTGAAAAAATAAACAAATGAGACCTATTACAGCTAAGAAGTTTTTTTTTTTTTTTTTTTTTTTTTTGTCTTTTTGAGACAGGGTCTTGTTATGCAGTTGAGGCTGGCCTTGAGCTCACTTTTGTAGCTCAGGCTGGTCTCGAACTCGCACGGATCCTCCTGCCTCAGCGTCCTGAGTGCTGGGATTACAGGCGTGTGCCACCACGCCCGGCAGCTAAGAAGTTTTTGCAAGTCAAAAAAATTACCAGCAGAATGAAAAGAAAACTCACAAATTTATTTATTTATTTTTATTTCTTTATTTTCTTGTTTCAGAACTTTTGTTTGTTTGCTTATTTATTTTTATGACAGGCTCAGCCTGCCCTGAGGGCAGGACTGGCACAGCATGTGGTGCCAGGGATCAAACCACGGTCTCAGCAGCCGCCTGCAGGCGCTTTAGACCACTGAGCCATCTTCCCCGGGCCCCATAGTTTCTTTTTTTTTTTTTGTCTTTTTGAGACAGGGTCTTGCTATCAAACTCACAAATTTTGAAAAGATTTTAACTAATAAGTATTCAGACAAAGGTCTTCTGTCTAGAATTTAAAAAGAACTAAAAACTATTTGAGTTCCAAAATTCAAAGACCCAATCCAGAAATGGGCATCTGAGATGAACACACCCTTCTCAGAGAAATGATTTCAACAAGCCTATAAATACATGAAGAAATGCTCCACATCGCTAGCCATCCATGAAATGAAAATTAAAACAACTCTTGAGATACCATCTCACCTCAGAAATAATGGCTATCATAAAGAAATCAACCAACAAGAAATGCTGGAGAGGCTGTGGGGAAAAACCCTCCTTCACTGCAGGTGGGAATGTAGGCTGGTACAACAATTATGGAAAGCTGTGGGGAGGCTTCTTAAAAATCTAGGACTGGAAATCCCATTCAATCCAGCTATCCCCCTCCTGGGAATTTTCCCAGAAGAACTAAAAATATCATACCATAGTGATTGATATCTGTGCACCCATGTTTATAGCAGCACATTTTGTAATAGCCAAATCTTGGAAACAACCAAAATGCTCATCATCTGAAGAATGGTTGAAAAAGATGTGGTATTTTATACAATGGAATATTACTCAGCTATAAAGAATGATAAACTAGAAGAGTTCATATATAAACGGATGTATCTTGAACATGTACTGATAAGTGAAATAAACCAGACCTACATGTGTAAATATTTTTTTTAATTTTTTATTTTATGTATTTTTTTCTTGTTTCAGAACCTTTTGTTTGCTTATTCACTCATTTTTATGGCTGGCTCAGCCCACCCCGAGGGCAGGGCTCTCGCAGCATGTGGTGCCGGGGATCGAACCGTGGTCCCTGAAGCCACCCAAGCTTTCCCAAGCAGGCGCTTTAGACCACTGAGCCATCCTGCCAGGCCCTGTGTAAATATTGTATAGTCTCCCTAGTGTAAGAACTCAAAAGAAGAAATAAAAATGGAAAGGCATAACATAAGTTAATGGAAATCAAAGACTTAAGGCTTAAACAACAAAGTGACTTGAAGCAGAAAAGAGAGGAAACATGGAAGGACCAAAATTGTGCACTTATATACACAGGATGAGTTAGATAATGGTCCTTAGTACCTTCAAAAGGTACATATCAATAATAGCAATGTGGAACACTAAAGCTATGCTTGTAATGCCTGTTATTCTGGTCTTTTAGATGTGTGCTGCTTCTAATGTAATTTCAATTACTGCTAACTTGCTCTCATGTAAATGGTTGGTTTACAACAAAGAGGGTAAGAGATTAAGAAAAATGCCACAGGATTGACAGGCTACAATTTTGTACAACCTTACATTTCTAAATGTCTGTGTAAAAATGTGTAACTGCTTTTATCACATTCTATAGAGATATATTAGAATATCAATGATTGATGGAAAATATCAATTCCAAGTTAAGTCTAAGATGTTTCACATTTAGAAAGACAGTGATGTTAAGCTCAGATACCCATGTTATAGAGTAATAGTATCACTAAGCTTTTCTTCTGGAGGGCTAAGAATATAAGTTTACAGACCAAAAATTAGAGCAAAAGAAGAGCTATAAGGATAGCCAATATTTTGGCCCTAGCCCTTCAAGGTCAGTGAGGACTAAGGACAGAACAGAACCTGTGCTGTAATATCCTATAACTCAATGGTTTCTCAGATTTTCTATTTAAGCAGATTATGGGGCCATAGAGGAAAGGGACTTAAGGTATAGCGTGCCTAAAGCAAGTCACCTTGAGAGAAAACATTCTCTCGGGCTTTCACAGAGAGCAAACTGGTCAAGCAATGGCCATGACTCATCGAGGAGGCTGACACTGTCAACAGTTGTACAAAACACTGTACTTGTTTCAAAGTTAATCTGAGGGGATTTGACTGACCTTGGGAGATACAAAAGTTACATGTTTTGTTATACAGATCTTGCTTTAATTTGCCCTTAGCCATCCAGCAGAAAAGTTTAATTAGGAGGACTAAAACGTAAAAGATTAATATGCTGAGTTGTAAAAGGTTTAAATCAACATCTTCATTGCCAGTTTCACCAGTAACCCACTGCAATTATGGAACATTGGACTATGTACACAACTACTTTCTGTTAGTTCAAAGAGAAGAAATTTTTTTACCAATAACGATTAGAAAATTTATCACGTCTACACCCTGTGCTCTATACAACTATTAGGAGGACAACATATGCATTATATCAATTATCATGATTGTACTATTAATGTGTTTTGAAATTGTCATATTGTTGTTTCTTATTAAAAGCAATAACAATTTTTAAAAAACACAAAGACCAAATAGGAGCGTAAAAAAAAAAAAAACAAAAAAATAAATAAAATAAGTTAGCTAAAAACTATGTCAAAGCAATAAGCCTTGAGATTTTGTGCAGTTCAGTAACATACAACACTTACAGGACCATGCAGGCATTCAAGACTGAAGCAGTTTGGAAGTTATTACAGCTAAATCCTGGCATAATTCCAATATTTCTCACAAGATCATTTAGATGGGCAGCAGCACAAATTTCTCTCAAGTGCTGAGAAGGAAAGAGAATAAGCAGTTCTTACTGCCTGCACTCCCTGCAATATACATCCCTGCAAAAAGAAACTTCCTAAACCAGCCCTTTGGACTAGTTACACCTATGGATCCTTACTGTTCATATAATACAATTTTATGCTTTGATGTAAATACTCCCCAATGAAAAAATGTTACTCGTATAAATATTTTTCCTATGTGTAAAAAAAAAAAACTACCCCTTGTTTTTAATTGTGGTAAAATGATAATATAACTAACATATGAAAAAAGGGCACTTGGAGAACACAAAAGAGTGGCAGAAGGGAACAGAAAAAAATCAGGAGCAATGGAGCACACTGCTAAAGCTTTTGGACTAAGGGTATGTAGTGGGGGGAATGCACTCATGGTGCTGAGGCACTTGGCAGCCCCAGGGTGCTCAGGGAAGGTCCTAAGTGGCTATCCCAGTATCTAGTAATCCTGCACCACCTGCTGCACCATTGCACTCTTCCCCAGCTGCTGGGTATCTCTGAGGGGCCCCTAGCAGTTACCCATACAACAAATGAGTAGGAAAATAGCAAATGGAAAAGAACTCAATGTGGCTCCTCCACACAAATCAAAAATCCTCTTCATGAGTTTCAAAGTCAGTTACACATCTTCACATTGCCAAATTCAGTACTTGACCACAGAGCAACAGGGAAAGAGAGACACTTAAGGGAGCGCATAAATACTTTTGTCCAAGATCATGATGATGACAAAGGATGCTGTGGTGGCCTCTTGAAAGGCAGGGGTTTTGAAGGAAAGGAAGAGAGCCCTGTAGTCTAGCTAAGATCCAGACTTCACCTTGTAGTTCTCGCGTTTTGGAGAAGATCTGCCTTGTAATCACTCTATCTCCACTCCCACAAAACATGTGTGAACACAATGGATTCATCCCACAGCCTGGTTCTCATTACTGTTGAGCTCAAGTAAGAGCTCTGGGACCCCATAGCTAGATTTGTAAGTTCATTTCTAGGACCCACTAGCTGGGTAACTTTGGGTTAGCAGTGTCTTTCTCTGATTCTTAGTCCCAGTCCTTACAAGTTGGCAGGATAATTTTTGATAACTTTGTAAAGTTATATATGAGGGCTAGAAACATGTATCTAAATTTCTTAGACCATAATGCAACAGACTAGCTGTTTTTGTCCTTGCTGCTGACTTTCTTCTACCAATGCAGTGTTCCAGAATGCCTGATGCACATCACCCCTCTGCACCCTTGGGAGGACAGTAGTCTTCTGCCTCAGCCTCACAAGAATGGGGCTGAAATACAGCTGCTCCATTTTTTCCTTCCATTACTTTCACCACTTACCTTACCAGCTGCAATCCTTAGTGAAATGTGGGCTCAGACCAGCTGCCATGCAGATTGTTGCCAGAACCTTAGTGTCTAATCTTCATAGAGCCTTAATTTTACCTGACTTGTTGTGTTTCTGGGAAGCTTCTAGAAGCATGAAGCCAGAGAGGCCTGCCCAACTTTTATAAAAATGCTTAATTACTTGCTAAGTATAACTATTTAAGGAAGTGCCAAAGTGTTTTCTGAAATGACTGTGCCATTGTGCATACCGGCCAGTTGTGTGCGAGTTTAGCTCCCCAGCTTCTACCATGGCTATATCTCTTCAAGGAAGCATGTATAGATCTCATTGTAGGTTGTTTATATTTTCCTTCTAATTAATGTTGTTGGACATCCTTTGCTCCTCTGACCAACAGATTTTGCCAGGTGCCCCACAGTTCTGACTGAAATACACCCACCAAGGTCAAGCCACACTTCTGCTTTACGGGAATATCTTCCTCAGATGAACTAAGATGGCAGAAGAGGACCAGGACCCAGTGCACACAGTTCTAATAGCATGGTTCAGCCTGAAGGAAGGCTGTTCTGTGGTTGGAGCCCATGGATAATAAGACCACAGGTTCCCAACTCTCTCTTCTCACCATAATGGAGATCAGACTCCTAAGTACATCCTAATGAGTTATATGGGAAGATGTGTATGACAGGATTGGAGTATTGTAGAGGTCTATTTGGGTGAAAGAAACAAGAGAGCAGAGAATGGCTCACTGAGGCTCCACTGAAGTAAAAGTGCTCACTGAAAACCTTTCCCAGTGACACCGAGTCCCTTGATCTCCCTGATATGATAGTGGTGGTTAATGGACTCATAGTACCTAAGACCTGGGAGGCTTCTGCCCATCAGTGAGTTCTCCACAAAAGAGATGAGGAATGATAAAGCAGTGAGATGAGACACAGGAAAAACCCAAACATTGGTAGGTACAATTCTCCAGCCAAAGCAATTCAGCCATATAATTAAGCTTCTACCATGCCACAGGACAGGATGGGCCCAGGGAGATACTGGAGGTATACACTTCACATGAGATACATGCTGGAGCCATTAACACAAATAACAGCAGAAAGAGCAAGATAAAATATGCCAGTGGAGTTAGAAAATAGAGGTGGGAAGGAAAAAGGTGTAAACTAATATTGAATAATCATCTACTATATACCAGGTTGAAAATGAGGACTAATTTTAGTGATATACAGTGCCCATTAAACTGAAAGCACTATGTACATGGAAGGCAGATACTACTAGTTTTTCCAGTATTCTTTTACTTTTTCATAAAATTGTATCATAAATGGCACATATCTAAAATATCTGATGTGATGTTTTAACATTGCATGCCCTTAATAAAGACATTACCACCATCAAGCTAACCCTATTTGTCATCACAAACATTTGCTTGTGCCTTTACTGTTCCTGGTCTTTGCACCCAATCCTCCATTCAAGGTAACCATCAATGTTCTTGACATTCGCCTCCATGCTCATTAGAGACGAAAAATTTCATCTCTTAGCAACTTAAGATGCAGCTGACATCTGGGCTCCCAAGTCTTGCTCCGTGCAAGTCTTAGCTCATTGAGACTCCTCCCACTCCAGCCAGCTGACACAACTGCTAGAGGATAAGCTGTCACCCTGCAACTCCTCTTGCCAGCACCAGAGAGGAGTACTAGAGAGAAGGGAGGATCAGTCCCTGACCTGGTGACTTTTCAACCTCTGGTTCACCCTGCTATGTGCTACCCTGGATTTTAGCAACTTGTGGTAATTAACTGTGAGCAATTAGCTCTTCTTTCATGGAGTTAAAAAAATGAATGGCATTTTTTTCTTTGTTAATTAAATCATTCATGAGCAAGATGAATGTTCAGCCCACACTTGTACCTTCTAAAATATCAAAGGCTTGATTAGTACTTATTAGGTGTGTTACCTCAGGCTTTCCAGATTCCTAGAAGCAGGGAGCTTCTAAGTGTTTACCAGTAGTCAGTTACTTGTTCATTCTTTCACTCATTCTTTGGGGGGTGACCTAGAAATAAGCAATCTGGACCAAACACAAAATGTCCTTGGGAATATTATCTCAATTAACTCACTGAATTAGAAACAACAGAAGTAAGCAGATAGGAAGAAAAAGAATCCTTCAAACAAGGTTGAAAACCGGTTTTCAAAACCTCACAGACTCTTGAAGCCCTCTGTTCTGGTTGGTAAAATTTCCAGACAACAGTGGTTTACTTGCCAGAACCACAACAAAAGGGGTCCTTGAGTTACCCTGGGAGTGTTCCTCAAACTGCACCTCGCCTAGGCCTCACAAAGGTGATATTATTGCTGGCTTGCTGTACCTGCAGCACCTGAGGCAGATCAAAGGCACTTCCCAATGCCAGTGTGACCAGTCTTACCCTCATGACATAACAGTAAAGCCAATGACTAATCCCGCTGGCCCAGAAGGCCAATTCCCACTCTGAAGTACAAAGCCAGTGAGGGTGACCAGAGAATTTCCAGTAAGATAGGACATCATAAACTGACATTTTATGGCCTTTATTCATTGCAGGCAACTGTAGCTGTCCATTAAATTTGCTAAAGCCCAAACAGTTGCTACCTGTGAGCCATTTTATGTCACTGAGCAAGTTTCATCAGAATCCCCTCCACTGCTACATGTTTATTTTGTGGCAGGCATATGTACCTGTGAGTCATGATAGTCAGCAACACTCAATTCAAGGAAGAATCCAAAGCTCAGAGAAGTTCAACAGCTCACTCAAGTCATGAGGCCAAACAGTGCATGGCAATGTCCTCATACGTATCTAACTGCTATAGGCATCTGCTCTTCCCACTCCTCAACAGGCACATGGCTAGCACACACAGTGCTTAGTTACTTTTTGCTCACTGCTGGGACAAATATCTGACATTCAAAATGAAGGGAGGGAAAGGTTTATTTAGCTCACAGTTTGTGGAGGTTTCAGTTCAAACTCTGCTGCCTCCAAGGCAGCAGAAAACAATGAAGAGAAGAGGGGCAACAGCTGTAGCATCCATCAAGCCTCTCTCTTCCAAATTCTGTGCCAGTGCAGAGCTCCTCCAAAGTAGCATGGCTGCAAAGATCCAGCTCCTCCAAAGAGCAGGACTTCTCCAAATCAGCGGGTTAGGACTGGGCCAGGCAGGAAGCAGCCAGGGAAGGGCGGGGCCTGGCTGGGCTACTCTGAGGAGGGCTGGGCTGGCCTGTGCTGGGCTGGGCTGGGCTGGGCTGGACTTAGAGTGGAACGAATCACATCTCAGGGCAGGCCCTCCACATCCTGCAGGATGGGAACCCCTACAACCGGACCAGCCAAGCCCATGCAGCCAAGCTTCCTCAAATTGACACAATGTATCAACTACCACAAGTGCCATGTAAACTGAGTTGTTAGATCCAGCACGCACTGTGTTTGTAAACACTGGAAAATTACTGGACTTTTCCGTGTCTGACTTTACTCATTTGTTAAGAAGGAAAAGCCAGTATTTTTCTGTGCAGAGATAATCCAAGGCACTGCAGGTGAGTTTCATTTAGAGGTGTTCTGCTCAGAAGTCCAAACTGAGTGGGTTATACAGGCTACTTTCAGGCTTGTGGTGGAAGCCAAAGCAGGTGTGTCCTACTAGGGGATGGTTTAAATAGGCTTAAGCTGGGGCTTGGTAAAGAGAAGTGAACAAGTATAGACCCATCAAAGGAAATAAAGGCTGGCCTGATGCTTACACACTTCCTGCCGGAAGGGGCATTGGCCTTTCCTTCAGTGGCCTCACTACAGGGTTGCTAAAGAGGAAGAAATGTGGAACTTAAAAAAAAAAAAAAAAAAAATGGTCAAAGAACTTCAATTTAACACAACGTAGAGCCCAGAGAAACAAATAAAAAGAAACATACGTCACTTCAGTCCAGCCCAAATGTTACCCTACAAAGATTTCTGTAACTCTGGTCCCTCCTGACAGAGCCACTGGCTACTTGGAACCCCCATACTGAGAGTGATGGTAATCAAGAGCAGGCCTGGGGATGTGCTTGGCCACATGAAGCACTGTACCTTATTTAGTCCTCATACCAGGAGGCACAGGCTGTCATGCTCCACATTCTGTAAGTGAGGAATCCAAACTGAAATACCTTGTTCAATGGCTGATTGTCAGGAAGTGCAGGAAGTAGAACTGTGAAACCAGCTGGCAGGCTCAGATATCTCTAGGACACGGGATACCACATTCAAGAATATTTTGTTGAGTGCCTGGCACATAACACATTCACTGTCATGATTTTATTCTAAACCTGTATTACAGTTTTGCACTGTACTATCTGCCATAACTCTTTCTCATCTATGGGAAGGTCTATGTCATCCTTGTATCTCCAGAGTTTAGCACTGAGAGGACATAACAGCAAGAACCAGCAAATAAGTAATTTCAGCAATATTTACTCAGAGTATCTACTAACAACAACAAAAATCTCCTGTTATCCCTACAGGCACAGATCAGCTTGGCAATGGCCTATGCTATTCTCCAAACTATAGGCAACCCTGCCCTGGGCTGTGTCTCATTCTACTCTCTGCTCATCTTCAGCCCATCCTTCATATTTTCCTCTATTGTACTCATCTGGGAAAAATTCAAGGAGTCATTCATCTCAGTTTAACTGAGTAATGATTTTTTTTTTAATTTTATTTATTTATTTATTTTTCTTGTTTCAGAACCTTTGTTTGTTTATTCACTCATTTTCATGGCTGGCTCAGCCCACCCTGAGGGCAGGGCTGGCGCAGCATGTGGTGCCGGGGATGGAACCGCAGTCCCTGAAGCCGCCCAAGCTTTCCCAAGCAGGCGCTTTAGACGACTGAGCCATCCTGCCGGGCCCCTGAGCAATGATTTTTAAATAAAAATATGGTAAAAATAGGTACTTATCAAAATGGAATGCTTTTAGACTCATATATTTAAAGAAGGTATAAGTGTTAGGGAAGGCACTAAATTTTAAGTGCAATTTTTCACAAAGCTTTTCTATTAATTCATGAAGAAAAATTAACAAGTAAAAATTGCTTCTCAGGTTCTTTAGAAGTTATGATATGCAGCCTAATTCTCCAGCTCCTCAGGAGGCTCCTTCCCCAGGAGATGGACAGACTGAGAGTCAAGGAGGAAAAACACTTCTCAGGGAAGACCACACTACCTTCAGAGACAGAAGGCTCCACAGCAATGAAGCTTTGTCTTTCTTGGGTCCAACTTCACTCCCCATGCCTGTGTTCTCTGGCCAGGTTGTTGTCTGGCTGGGTACACTCAGCCCTTGCATGGTTTTTAAAAATTTGGCCCCTGGAAAAGGCCTGCACAAATCTAAGTCAGGCTGTGGGAAGGGTGGCCTGGAGGCTCCTGGCTAGTCAGAACCCAAAGAGGCAAGGAGAGAAAGGAGGGAGATAAGGCAAGGTGAAAGAGCCAGTACTACCACTCCTCTTCCTGCCTTCATGTGCAGTAAGGCTTTGCGCTGGTGCATAACATACTCACTCCCATGTGACATGAGGATGTTCCACAGATGACAGCTAGTCGTGATGTCAGTGGCTGTCCTTCACAGCTGAGGCCATGACCCCTCAAGTCTGCTCCAATCACTCCTGTGAGAAAGTGTAACAAAACAACCTCTTTTAAAAAAAGGGATGGGGGGAGAAAGCCAAAACCAAGCATAAAACTCCCTCTATTCCATGTGTCAGCAAGTCTACTAACCTATCATTGCAAAACAAGGAAATTTACTGTTTTGCTTCATTCTGACCCATGTCTGGTAGCAATCCTGTAGTAATAATAGTAACTGTACTTTCTTAAAAGTGAAAAGCAGTTACCAGCAGCTATTCTGTACTCACTAAGGAGCAGGTACATGCTAGGCATTTACATGGGTGATTTCACTGAATATTAACACTGTCGGGTAGATGATAAGGATGCCACAGACAGATGTCAGGGAAAAACCAGTGTACACACACTGAGCAATGTGCCCATGGTCATGCTGCAGTAAGAAGTGGAGCAGAAGCATGGAATCTGGCTCAATGCCTTGTACACAACTTCAAAGAATGCAGGAAGAGAGGAACTGCCTCACAATTGAGTTTGTTCAGCAAGCCTAGATTACCAATCTTACTCTGCTTAGTGCAGGGCTCCAAGTGCAAAGCAGAGGAAGAATGAGTACAAGTCCTTGTTGAAAAAACATCACCCAGTAGTTTCCTATACAGAGTGGTGGCTCAGGTTGCTCTACACAGGGTGTATTCTTTGATATGTGCTGAGCAAGTGAAATCAGAGAACAAAAAATCCAACATGTAATCTGAGATGTCTTTTATTTTTTCAACGTATTTGACATAAGGTCTCACTATGCAACTTGAACTTGTAGTGATCCTCCTGTTTTCAGCCTCCCTAGTGCTGGAATTATAGACATGAGCCAACACACACAGTCTCGGTGGCAGGCTCAGCATACCTGGGCCAGGGCCGGTGTGGCCTGTGGTGCTGGGGATCAAACCTGGGTTCTTATGCTTGCCTAAGCAGGCACTTTGTCTACTGAGCTATCTCGCTGGCCCTTCAACAAGTAATCTAAGCACAAAACAGCACACAGTGTAATATGTCACAGACGAGAAGTACACATTACAACATGAGGAGGTGAACTGTGCCAGGCAGGGATCACATGCTGCGATCAGGGGAGAAACCCTCCCACTGACCACTTCTCTGTATACACTGTTGCTAGTTTGTCAATCTACAACATGGGATGCTCTTTTCCTCCTTTGCATGTGCTGGTTCCTCCGCATGGAATGCAACTCCTCAACCTCTCCACAAGGTTGGTTGTTACTTATTTCTAACACAGATGTTACTTTCTCAGAAAGGCCTTCCTGGTGCTATAGGAAAGATGGAACCTCTTAGCTCAGCATTGCCTTGTACTATGGGACATTCTCAATGGAAAAGACTGGTAATTTTGAGAGCTCATCAACTGCCTGCTCCCCTGCTCTAATAAAAGCCAGAGGAAGCTCGTCTTGTTTTTATTCATGTGGGCAGCAGATCAGTACCTGTCAGAGTTGCCATCTTGGGGCATAAAGTGAGAGTATGAATGCTGGAAGATGCAAGATATACAACTAGGGTTCCTGTGCCCAGGATGCCACACTCTGGTCACAGAGAGAGGAAGAGGGAAAGAGAGAAGGAGGCACAGAGAGAGAGAGAGAGAGAGAGAAAGAGAGAGAGACAGACAGACAGACAGAGCGACAGGGAGACAGAGAGAAAAAGAGACAGAGAGATAAAGAGAGAGACAGAGGCAGAGAGATAGAGACAGAGATAGAAACACAGACAGACAGAGAGGCTGAAACTGGCATTTCTACTGGGTCCTGGAGGGATGTCTCAAGGAGTTCAATCTATACTGTCCCACAGCAGGATCAGGGTGTCTTATTAGGCCACAAATTCTCAGATACTGAGACACAGACTCCTCAGCAAGCAGGCTTTTCTAAGAAGCTATAGATATGGGAACCACTAAGAAACCTCATAGTTTCCCAGGACTTTCTCCAGTTTGGATATAGCAACTTGCGTACCTCTGTTGTGTTTCTGAGCCCCAGCTGAAGGGAGTACACCTCTGAACTTTCCAAGTCACTTATCACAGAAATGAAAAATCCCAGCAACCAAGCAGCTAAGGTCTGGGCTCATTTATTTTCAGAGCAAGCTCCTACTCTATTCAGTATGGTGGGGCTGCCCCTACAGACTGCATCCTCCAGATTCAGCCACAGTTCAGCCTGCCAGGAGATCCAAGGGCTGAAAGCAAAAGCAGAACCATGTCTCCTAGTCTTCCTTTGTCTCAGAGGGAGATTCCAAAAGTGAGTATTTCCTTTCTACCTCCAGATGTGTTGACAGAATGGCCACAACTATGGTACCACTGGTGTAAACTGCCCTTAGTGTCCTTCCCCCCCACCTCCCTCCCTCCCTCCAGCTCTCCCTCTCGCACAGCTGAGAGCCTCTGGGTGATAACAGCTTCCATTCATTATCTTCAAGGCAGCCTCTCAGAGCCTTCATCACCAGGGGACTCTTTTCTTTGCATGTGAAATTCTCCTTTTTAGGGGCTGGGGAGATAGCTCCGAGGCACAAGTGCCTGCTGGGCAAGTGCAAGGTCGTGAGTTTGAACCCTGGTCCCACCAAAAAAAAAAAAAAAAGAAATTCTCCTTTTTAAACACATAGTGTAGTATGTGCTTCCTGCACAGATCCTGAGGGATGTGGATCCCTCTCAGGCCACAAGGAAGAAACCAGATTATGAGCAAATTTTAAGAGCTTTTCTTATATGCTTTCTCTTAACATGTTTCATTTTATTCCTAACACAACTCAATGATGTGAAACATACTATTATTGTCCTTGTTTTACAGAGGAAAAACCTTAAGCTTAGAAATGAAAAACAAAGAAACAAAAAACTTCACCAGGATCACAGCATTTTCACAAATCAGGACTATGATTTTTTACTCAGGTAATTAGATTTCAAAGTGTTGTTTTCTCATCACTGAGACAAAAATCCAGTGAGTGGGTAAAGAGTGCTTGCTATCTGTAAATCTCAAAACATCAGAGACTTCAAACTATTGGTGCTAAGATTCCTAACAGAACATGGGTTAAGCACTGCTTACCCTCTATTGGAAATAAATTCAAAGAATTCCTGGGATTGACCAATATTTATTGGTTCCACCTATATAAAGTACAAATATAGCCTTGCAAGGCCATTTAATTTTGATAAGCTCTTAGAATGGAGGAAAGCATTTATGGACAATGTTTCTTTCTTCTCTAGTTAGCAGATTTACTCTTAATGTACCTAGACTTACAACCGAAGAATGAATGAGAAACACAACAAAATTTGTAAAGAGAAAAACAAACAAAATAATAAAACATATTGGTATTGAGAAAATATTCAAATACAGATGTTTCAACAAGGGTAGTTGTGTCACCATTACAACTACCACTGTCACAACTATGAATACCAAGTCGCTAACACTGGAACTCCTTCTTCCTCAAGACTCAACCATATTTCACCTCATTCTCTCTGACATCAAAACTCTTGTTCTTCCTATATTCTAATTTTCTGATGCTATAATTATCTTATGTAAAGGAAAAATATCTGCAATTGTTAGTTTACCATGGAACATAGTTCCCAGGCCGAGAGGAAATCTGAGGTTCAGGCTGAATTGTGTCATAAGTATGAATTAATTCACTTATCTCCACAGTGACAGAAATGGATCATGACCTCAAATTCTTCCTTGGCCATTATCAGTATACAATACACACAGTGTTTCTTCTAATATACCAGGAAAAGCATTTGCTTGCCTGGAAAGAGAAGAAAACAAAACACTCTCCCAAGATCTGAATTCTCCTGTCCTCCTGAGACCAGGCAGCCATCAAACAGGCTGATTCAGTTCTGTCAAGAGCAAGTCTTGCCCTGGGTTCCCTTCTGCAAAGTTCTCTGCACTGCCTAATGCCACACCTGGTACAACAGCAGTGCATAAGGTATACTTTCTATTAGATCACATGAATCCAGAACTGACATTCTCCATTAATATGGTCCTGCAGAGCTTGGCATGGACTGTACTCTGACAGGAGGGCCCAAGGATATACATGGAAAAGTGACAGAAGCTGGTCAGAATTCCCTCCTCTCTGCATAACCACATTTCACAACCCATGGAAAGTTCATAGGCTGCACATTCAGCCATGGTTCTACTGGAATGATGAAGAATTACCAGGAAATGATTCCCAAGATGAGATTTTGGCAAGTGCAGCCCTCAACAATGTAGGACTCTTTGTGTGCATGTATACATTTCAGTTTACTCTGTATTCCTTGGAGTACTTATGGGGCAAAAGTGGCAGTTAAAGAAATGGGCACCAAAAATGGCATAGTCAACTATAGTTTCTCCAAAACTTGCACAATACCCAGCTGATGTTAATAGTAGGCAAACAACTTATTGATACAATAAATCAGTTCAGGATCTTTTACATAAGGATTTCTATTCTTCAATATACCTATGTAGTTCATATCAAGTAATATGTTAAACTTTAAAAGCATGTGTTTTCTTTCTTCTCTCATCCATCCATCCATTCATCCATCCATCCATCCATCCATCCATCCATCCAACTATGCATCCCTCCAACCAAACATTTATTGAATGCCTTCTATATTTATATAAAAGAAAAAAGAGACTTTGTAAATGTTATGATTAAGAGGATGTTATTTTGTATTTATCAAGGCAAAGCTGCTTTGAAAGCTTCACAGGATCATATAGAAGAAAAACATCCAAAGTTCTAGCATTTGTGTTACAATTATTTCCCATTTTATAGCTACATAAAGTGTTTTATAAGTTGAAAAGCATCCTCAAACACTGTACCCTTTATTTAACCTTTAGAAAAACCCTCTGATACATGTATTTCCAGTGCACAGTTGAAAAAGCTGGATTTCATTAAGGTGAAGTAATTTCATCAAATTTATTTAGCTATTTAGAGGCAGAAGTTTCGCTCAAATTGGCCTTTTCAGTGTCCTAGCCTGATGTATTAGTGTTTTGAAAAAGATTTTCTTGAAACAACAACTTCAGACACCTCAGAATATGAGGGAAAGAGGACCTGAGATTAATGTGCTACTTAACACTATATGCACTTAAGACTTGATTTATCATCTGAATGGATGAGCCATAAAAGGTCATGAAAAATGAGTTGTTGACTATTGTTGACTGAGAGGCAGGAGTCCTATGCCAACTGTAAGCTCCTCAATGGCAAAGGTCATGCAAGTACATCCATGCAGTGGACTGAACACTAGTCTACATACCAGCAATTGTATGTACTAATGTTCATTTATGTTACACAGAAAATACTATATACTCATGTGCCATTATGGTTAAGTATTAAAAACAAGACACATTTATCATGTATGTGTAAGTCTCCTACCTTCTTTATGTCTCTATTTTCACATTTTATAATTTGAATAATAGTATCACCCCCATAGGATTCTTATGAAAATTACCTATGTTGATACATGTATAATGCTTAGGCCAGTGCTGTCTAACATAAAAATCCATGGAGATAAAAATATTCTACATTGGCACTACCTAATTAGGCAGCCAACAGCCACATGTGGCAAATGAGTATCTGAAATGTAGGTAGCCCAATTGAGGAACTCAGTTTTCTATTTTATCAATTTTAGTTAGTTTAAATGGCCATACATGGATAGTACTTACATTGTACGTTAGAATATTCCTAGCATAACAAGAATGTTTTCTGTTCTTATTATTACTCTTGTTATTTTTATTTTTTTATTTTATTTATTATTATTTTTTTCTTGTTTCAGAACCTTTGTTTGTTTATTCACTCATTTTCATGGCTGGCTCAGCCCACCCTGAGGGCAGGGCTGGCGCAGCATGTGGTGCCGGGGATTGAACCGCGGTCCCTAAAGCTGCCCAAGCTTCCCCAAGCGGGTGCTTTAGACCACTGAGCAATCCCGCCGGGCCCCTACTCTTGTTATTTTTAAAATTGGTTTAATCAGACTTGAATCTGTATTCTTTTGCAAATGCCTTCATCTCTCAGATAAATGGTCTCTTAAAATTATCTGAATGTTCCTTGGAATTACAGAAAGAACCACTAGCCCAGCAACTCCTGAAAAGAGTGAGATCAGTGAGAGGCTACAGAAAGATACCAGTACGAGTAGAGAAATTTTAAACAATTTTAGGACTTCTGACCAAGACAAGAGACTTGCAATTCCAGAGAAAAATATGCTAATTAGCAGGGCTAGTTCTCCCTTCTTCTGATGGCAATTCCTCCCCTGGTATGAGTTTCAGTTACACTACAAAGTTTCACAAGCTTTGCTGGGGTTAGTTGAACATTAACAGATTCTTCAAAGCCTGGAATTCACTCTGCGAGCCAAAACCAGGCTGAGTTTCTATAAGGTTATGATTTCCCTTGGGAAAGGTCTCAAGGCCCCATCACATCATAGATGAATTGATCTACCATAGCCCATGGTCAGACAATCACAGACCAAAGAAAAATGGGTCCCAAAGGTGGATGCTCACTCTAGCCCCCACCTTCCCAGCAGAGAGGTGGCAGGTAAGGTGACCACCACATATTAATTCAGGGCCCCAGCCAGAGAATAAAATACAGGGAGAGAGAAAAGCAAGCCTGAGTAAGACAAGGGCCCAGGGCTATAATATAGTGAAGGATGTGATGCTGAAATGGTTTCAAAGAGGATAAAAGCCTAGGTAAGTAAATAATGTGGAAGAGGAAAGTAAAATAAATTATAAAACAGCCCACAAGGAATGCAATAATATTTTCAAAAAATGCTATGGAAAGGACATGTCTACTTCAGCAGGAATCAAGATGCATCTCCACCCAAGAACTTCACCTCTGCCTATGAGCCTGATGCCCATCTGCTCAGACAGCAGCCTCATCTCCTCCTGAGTCCACAGGTAATGGAGGCGAGGCTAGGAAGTCTGTGAAGGAGGCCCATGACATCATACAAATGATCCAACTTCCTTTAGCCTCCTGGCACCTCATTTGTAAGGGGATCCACACACATTAGGTCTTGATTAATACACCCTCCTCCTCTATTCAGTATGATTCAATTCTATAATCACTGATTGAGCACACCAGTACAGTAGGTACGAACTCAGTACTTCAAGAGAAATAATAATTTAAGAAACATAACCAAGAATAGCCGGGCGTGGTGGCTCACGCCTGTAATCCCAGCACTTTGGGAGGCTGAGGCAGGAGGATTGGTGTGAGTTCGAGGCCAGCCTG